>JAKSZU010000005.1:72571032-72693532 GCA_026018925.1 Tupaia tana | reverse complement strand
AAGAAAGAAAGAAAGAAAGAAAGAGAGAGGGAGGGAAGAAAGAAAGGAAGGGAAAGAAGAAAGAAAGAAAGAAAGAGAGAGAGAGAGAGAGAAAAGAAAAAAGAAACAGGAAGAAAAAGAAGGAAGAAAGAAGAAAGAAAAAAGAAAAAAAGCAAAGATACCCTAATACAAATAATATTGGGAGAGTTAAGGAAGCAATCAATATCTGCTTTCTAATACGCCTCATGCTCCTAATTAAAACTGCTCGACAATCAAAGCAAAAACAGTACATTCTCTGAATAAGCACAGCCTGCTTTAGGAGAAAATTCTAGGCAATTGATGAATGTTTTCTATTTAGCCCAGGTAAGGAAGACGCCATTTATATTATCATTGAAAATGGTATAATGACCAAGAGATTAATTCATACCAAAGTTGATATATGTGTTATTGGTTTCGTCAACACTCATATCATTACGAGTATCTATACAATCCACATTTTCCCTTGCTTTATGGATTCTTGCATTTATTTCCAAGGGCTGTCAAAATGAAGTACCATGAAATGGGTGGCTTAGAACTAATACAAATTTATTTTCTTACTGTCCTAAAGGCTAGAAGTTGAAACCAGTGTCAGCAGAGCCATGCTCCTTCTAAAGCAGAAACCTTCCTAGCCTTTTTTCTTGGCTTGTGGTGGTGGCTGGTATTCCTTGGCTTATAGCTTGCAGCTGAATCATTGCAACACAGCATTATCCCTGTGTGTTTAGGTACAATTTCCCCCTTCTCATAAGCACTCCACTTACATTGGATTAGGGCTCACCTTAATTCATTTTGACTTGGTAGCATCTGCAAAGATCATATTTCCAAATATGGTCACATTCATAGGGATTGAGGGAGAGCATAACCCTGGTACCAGCCTTCCCAGATAGCCTAGCAGTCTTATTCCATAGTGTTCCGACTCTTGTATTTATCAGGATGGTTTCATGTAGGGTCGTTAAGATTCAGCCCAGTTGATGTAATTGTATGTTACCCAAAGCTCAACTTCTCCAGGCTAGTCACAGTCCATTGTACAGCCTTTACAGTCTGGGAGTAAAGAGCATACTCTGCTTTTTCTCACACCTTGTCCTTTCCTCAGAGCTTATCTCTCTGCCATTGGTTACAATGGAGGGAGAGAAAAATGAACAGTGCTTCCACAAATAACAGCACAGGGTGAAATTGCAGTAGTCTCCATGAATGGTCAGGCCCCTGAGAGGACCTTTACACATGGATTCAATGTGCACCTGAGGTGGCCATTCCTCTAGACAAGGCTGTCTATTTTTTATTTATTTATTTTAAAATTTTGCCAGAGGGTGCATATATGTGCATGAGAGAGAGAGAGAAGAGAAAGAAAATAATACCTCCCATAGGGGGATTCAAGCCACAATCCCTTCTCCTCTACTTCTCCTCTGGGAATTTTGGGTATACTGCACCCTGCTCCAGTGTGTTTTTCAAGCTGCTGGGTCTAGGATTGGAACAGCACAGTTGGCCATATGGATCCAGCCTCTTCAACCACCACACCACGGGCTGGTCCAGATGTCTCTTTTGAGATTCAGTTACAACTTCTAGTGACCTTCGTTTGGCAGGAACAACCATGTTCTCCTAGTGGCATGTCTCCTTACTGGGTTCTGTCATGGTCTCCAGCAAACCTGAAGTCCCATATCTTATTAGTCTTTCACAGCACCCAGCTCTAGAGCAGCAAGCAAACCATTTTACATACATCTCAGAAGTAAAGAACTTGAAGCAGGTAAACCTTGCCCCTGTGGCAGACAAAGGGAATTGTCTACTTGACATCTATTTTTAACTTCTTCCATAACAGGCCCCACTTTGTGTGTGATATAGCAATGTGACCAGCCTAATACCTTTCTTCCTAGCCCCTCCTGTAGTTTACATCACCATTTAAAACAGCTTTGATCAGTGGGGAATGAGCAGACAGAGGGATGCTAAGATAGTTGTTGACTCCTAGTAAAAGGAAGCACTTTGGGTTGGTGCAGTCCCTTCCTGCTTTCCTACCTCAAAAGCAGCAAGATATTGAAGTGCAGTGGCTGCCTTGTGACTGTACACTGCAGGCATGAGCTAAAGACCAGAAGAACACTGAAGTGCCAGCCCCAGTACTATCCAAGTACTGAACCAAAGCCAGCGGCAGCTGATCTACCTCCAGACATCTCTACTGTGTGAGGAAACTAAACTTCTACTTATTTAATCCTCTATTAGTTGAGTTCTCTGCTATGTGGAAATAAAACATTCCTAACATCATTGTTCAAAGTCAAGTTTAGTGGATGCTCTTTTCCTCACAGATGGCTCAGCCAAATCAGAAAGAGGTGTAGCTGAGAACACACACGGTAAAAAAAGGCATTAAGTCTCCTTTCTTGAGAGTTAAAAAGTTACCATATATTGTGTACCCTTCTGGGCCCTGTTATAGCCATAAACTCAGTCAGCTCAGTTCTCAAAACCAACCTTCAATGACCTGCTACCACGTTTTCTGGAGGACTTTTATGACTGTTTTGGTTGGTTCTAGCTGTTTAATGGTAATAATAATCCAGGTCCCCTTAGATTTTTTATTATAGTACAGTGTCCTGACAAGTACTCCCTTGGCCTATATAAACAGGAAATTAAACTGTATATACAGTATAATTATATCCATATAAAAACTAAAATTAAACAAACAACAACAACAGAAACATGAAAGAATAATCTACCAGAACTTTTAGGATAGTTATCTTTGGGAAGCGGAAATGTGTTCTATATTTTTAAAGCTATCTATATTGGTTTTGTTTTTAGCAATGGATTTTTAAAAATAAGAAAATAAAATAATATTTTAAATAAAAAATGATAAATAATTGGAATCTGAGGGAATTTCCTCTTATAACAACTATAAAAATGAATCTAATTTGTACATCACAGCCGATCAGAGTATCAGGATTTATAATTCCTGACCTTTGTGTGAATGCTCTAGACTCAGATTGAATGTGGGATACTTGCAATTGGTGCTAGAAGTCTGTGAGAGATCTTTACCATGGATTAGCAATTTTCTTCCTAAGAAAATAAAATGGGACTCCTAGTGATTCTATGGAAGTAAGTTAGAAAAATTCCTACAAAATTTCCTCATTTGATCATTAAAGCCAAGTCTCTGGCAGCTGCCTAATGATGTATCCACCATCTTGAATTCTTTTGGAGTTAAATCTTCTTACCTTCATCTTGATATTATCTAAAAAAATTTCTTTAGGGGCCAACTCTGTGGCCTAGTGGTTGGGGAGCCAGATCCACATTGCAGACCTTGAAGTTCAATTCCCATCCCCACAGTTTAAAGAACACACTGGTCATGTATGTGTGCATGCCCAGAATCTCAATGGAATGGAGAGATGAAAGAGAAGGGATTGTGGCTTGGCCATGCCCCAGTGGGTAGGCGCTCCCTTCCTCTCTCTCTCTGGATGTGTGTATATCTCTCTGTCTCTCTCTGTTAAGCACATGCAACCTCTGGCAAATTAAAACTTAATCATTTTAAAACTTTCTGATTTGAAAATAAATGAATCTAAAGTTTATGTATTTCCCATAATTTAGTAAGTAAAATGATACTGGCTTCACCTGAATTGTCACCAATGACTTGTAAGAATGAATGCTTTCAAAGCCATGTTTTTCAAATCTTGTTCCCTAAAAATGGTGTAGTGTTTTCATAAATATTTTATTTTAATTTATATTTCAAAATACATGCTTAATGTTATGAATAAACTCATGAAATAATAAAAAGTTATTTTTTTTCTTGTAGAGGTTTTTACCTTAGGGTGCATGCACTTGCCAGAGAGAGAGAGAGAAAGAAACAGTGAGAGAGAAAGTGAGAAACTAACACCCAGGGAGGACAGCCATGCCACAACCCCTTCTCTTCCATCCTCCTCCCAGGATCTTGGGCATGCATCCATACATACACACACGTCTGGTAAGATTTTCAAGCCACCAGGTCTAGGACAGGAACTGCAGTCAGTCATATGGTAATCTAGCAATGTAACTGCTATATCATCTGCTGGCCCCAAGAATAAAAAATTTTTTAAAAAATGTTTACGAGAGATTTTTGCTGGCCAGCAGATGGCATAGTGGTTACGGGTGCTGGATTCCCACATGCCTGACCGTGGTTCAAATCCCAGACCTGGCAACTTGCTTTCTCACTTTCCCTTTCTCTCTCTCTCTCTCTCTCTCTCTCTCTCTCTCTCTCTCTCTCTCTCTTACATTTAAATATAACAAATGGAATTAAGTAAAATCACACCCCAGGCGGATGGCCACACTAAAATCCCTTCTCATCCAGTCTCTTTTCAGGATTTGGGGTATGCATGCACACACACCCGGCTTGAGTTTCAAGTTGCCAGATCAGGGACTCAAACCACAGTCAACTACGTGGGAATCCAGTGACATAACCATTACACCATGCTTGTCCCCCCAGTAAAAAGATTTTTAAAGTCTTGTTTCTATCTCAGATTCTTCTTTTTTTCTTTTTCTTTTTGTCATAGGATGTATGTGCTGACCAGGAAGAAAGAGACAGAGAAATAGTGAAAGGGAAGATGAGAAATCACCCCCCAGGGGGGATGGCACACCACAATCCCTTCTTCATTCTCCTCTCAGGACGTTGGGCATGCACATACATGTGCCCAACATGATTTCTAAGCCACCAGATATGGGTCTCGAATGGCATTTGGCCATAGTGGAGTACAGCACCTTAACCACTATGCCACCTGCTGGCTCATCTATCTCCTATTCTTCAACCCACCTCCCAGGAGGAAATTATATCAATCATTTGCTGCAAAATGTTTCATACCGATGAGCGTATTCAGATACATCATTTTCATCTCTGACACAAAAAAAAAGACAATTGTATAAACACTGTGCTCTACTTTATTTACTTACTGGCATATCTTGACGACCTTTCCAATTGGTACATACAGATATATCATTACATTAATCAGCTGCTTATTAATCTAAGGCACATCCATACATAAACCAATCCCATTGTTTTGTATACTTAGATTGTTTTTCATTCTTGTTACTACATACTGTGCTACAACAAATATCATTTTACATGTGGTATATTTTCTTTTTCTTTTTTTTCTTTTTTTTTTTTTTTTTTTTGGAGAAGTTTTTGTTATAGGGCATGTGCGCTTGCCAGAAAGACAGAGAGAGACAGAAAGCGAGAAATCACCCCCCAGGGGGCATGGCCACACCGCAATCCCTTCTCCTCCATTCTCCTCTCGGGATCTTGGGCACGCACGCACATGTGCCTGGCATGAGTTTAAGTCACCGGGTCCAGGACTCAAACTGCGGTCAACTACATGGGAGTTCAATGACATAGCCATTATGCTAACTGTTGGTCCCATTATATGTGGTATATTTTCTGTACATGAAAGTCCCACCATGTAATTGGAGGACTAAACTGAAGGATGTATTTTAATTTCTTTTTGAAAACCACCAAATTTTTCTCCAAAATTCCTACAAATATATTTTTCCATAATCAAATGCATATTAGTGTCTATTTCTCACATGCTTGGCAATGTTCAGGTTATCAGCGTTTTTCATATTTGCCAATCTGAGGTGACAAATGAAATTTCATTTTTAAATTACATTTCCTTTTTAAAAACTGTAATAAAAATCAGTTCACAGTTAAAATATTCTAAATGCCAAATTTTGACACATTACATATTTCCAACATGTTAATTTATCCTGTACAAACCTACAAATATAGTTCTTTTTTCTGAATATTTTTGAGCTTGTGTATTTTTCATTAATTTTACTGCTCTGGAGATTTTTGATGTTTTATAATTCAAACTTTCAGGTGCCCATTCATGTAGTGTTCCCAGATCAATCATGCTGACAAGTGTCATGGCTGTCACACAGCACTAACTATACTCATCACTGTGTCAGAGTGGTAAAAAACCATCTAAATATAGATACTTTTATCTCCTATATTTGAATGGTTTTAATTTATCTAACCAAAATTTATGATAGTCTTACATACTACTTTTATTATCTACTTTATACATTGGGATTGTACATAAGATTTCTTTTTTTTTCTATTGCATTCTTAGAGTTCATGATAGTAAAAATATGAAAACAAATTTAATGTCTATCAAAAGAGAATGAGTTACATTAATTCAACTTACTCCCTAAATGTATTATCATGTGACATTAAACATAATAGAGAGGCTAACCAAAGCCTTGTGGTTAAGGGAGCTGAGTGCCACATGGCCAACTGTGGTCAAATCCCAGTCTTTGTAGTTTGAGAAACATGACAGGCACGTGTGTGTGTATGTGTGTGTGTGTGTGTGTGCCCTTCTTTGTCTGTTTCTCTCTGGTGAGCCCACACCCTAATACAAAAAAAGGAAAGGGAAAAAAAAAAAAAAAAAGAAGCCAAAGTGCAGAGCAGTTCTATATATTCTCTCATATGTGTGTGTATGTGTGCGTTTTTTAAGTTATATGATAGAACTTCAAAAAGTTAGTGGAAAGCTATATTTAAAGTACAAGTTTATTTTAGTGCAAAACAATTTTGAAATCTATCAATAATTTTTTATAATATGCATTTTTATAGACTTTTTCAAAAGTCCTTATATATCTCTGGAAGTATGTAAAAGTTTACCAAAATGATGGTGAAATCTGTTGAGGAAGACTTAGGTTTAAGGAAAAGAGATGGAAAGGAGATTTATCCTTCACTGCATGTATTTGTATGCAGTTTTTCATATATAGATATGAAATATTTTTTTCCAGAATCTTGCTATCACAATCCTCCTGCATCAGACTCCTAGCTGGGACTACAAACACTGGCCACCAGGTTCAGCTCTTTTTTCTAAAAGGATCTTCTCTGTGTTGCCCAAACCAGCCTTGAGCAATACTTCTGCCTCAGCCTCCCAGTTGCTGTGATTATAGACACCTACCACCATATCAGGCCTTTTGGTAGGACCGGAATTTGAACCCAGGCCTCCATGTAGTCCCAACTTGTGAAGCATAGCATCTTAGCAGCATACCACCATGGCCAGACCTATATCGACCAATTTTATTCTTTTCTAAGTAGGTGTCTGGTTTCCCAACATTTTTTTTACTTTGTTTTTATTTTACATTCAATCACTATATATCATTACAGCATACAAAATAAATTCTTCCAGAGTGAACACACTGTATATTAGTCTAGTCAAAGAGATTACTATACATATTATTATCAACAGTAAATTTTCCATTTTTGTGTCTCTTAAATGATTTGCTTCTTTCTTTTTCCCTTTGATTTCCATCCTCTCACCCTTCTCTGTTTCCCACACTCCTCCCACATTGTCTTTTCCCATGCTTTTATACTTTCTAATCTTTCAGTTTCCTCCAGAGTGCAGACATTCACTGTATGTTGAGTAGAGACATACAATGCCTCTCTTTTACAGTCTAGCTTGCTTCACTTAACAGTAAATCCTCCACATTCATCCACTTTTTATCAGATGCCAGGGGCTCATTGTTCTTTATGGCTCAGTAGTATTCTATAGTGTATATGTGCCACATTTTCCAATCCATTCATCTGTTCATGGACATTTGGGTTGGTTCCATGTCTTAGCAATTGTGAATAATGCCATGATAAACATGGATGTAGAAGTGTTTTTATGACTGAGTGTACTCCTATCCTTTGGGTAGATACCCAGTAGTAGAATTGCTGGATCATATGGTAGCTCTACTTGTAAATCTTTGAGGTACATCCATATTGTTCTCCACAGTTGTTGTACTAATTTACATTCCCACCAATGGTGTAGGAGAGTTAGTTCCCTTTTCACCACAGCCTCAGCAGCACTCAGTATTCTTCATTTTATTTTATTTATTTTTTTTTTTTGAAGAGGTTTTTGCTATAGGGTGCATGCACTCGCCAGAAAGACAGAGAGAGACAGAGAGATAGAAAGTGAGAAATCACTCCTCAGAGGGGTTGGCCACACCACAATTCCTTCTCCTCCATTCTCCTCTCAGGATCTTGGGCACGCACGCACACGTGCCCAGCGTGAGTTTAAGCGACTGGGTCCAGGACTCAAACTGCGGTCAGCTACATGGGAGTTCAGCGACATAGCCATTATGCTAACTGCTGGTCCCAATATTCATCATTTTTTTAGTCTTAGCCATTTTGACTGGGTTTAGATGGTATCTCATTGCGGTTTTGATTTGTATCTCTCTTATGATGAGGAATGTTGAGAAATTTTTATATGATTTTTGACTGTCCATATGTCTTCCTTAGAGAGTTGTCTGTTCAATACACTTGCTTGTCTTAATTGGATTGATTTGGGTTTTGTTTTTGTTTTTGTTTTTTTGCTTAGCTGCTAGAGTTCCCTATATATACTAGTTATCAGTCCTTTTTCAGAGGCATAGTTTGCAAATATATTCTCCCATTTCAAGGGTTGCTGATTCACTCTAAGTATTGTTCCTTTCGCTGTGCAGAAGCTTTTTAACCTGATGTAATTAATCCCACTTGTCTATTTTCGGGATTATTGCCTGTGCTTTGAGGGGTTTTGTTTAAGAAATCTTTGCCTACTTTAATGCCTCCAAGAGTTTCTCCTGTGTTTTCCACCAGTAGTTTTACAGTTTGAGATCTTAGGTTTAGATATTTAATCCATTTTGAGTTGATTTTTGTTAGAGGTGAGAAATGGGAATCCAGTTCATTCTTTCTGCAGGTAGATACCCAGTTTATCCTGTACCATTTGCTAAAGAGATTTTCTTTTCCACACTGGATTTACTGGTGACCTTTGTCTAAAATCAATAGATTATAAGTTTTAGGGTTTATTTCTCAGGTCTCTATTCTCTTTTATTGATGTACATGCCGGTTTTTGTGCCAGTAGCATGTTGTTTTGATTATCACAGCTTTGTAATATATTGGGGGTCAGGGGGTGAGATGCCTCCTACTCCAATCTTCTTGTGCAGTATTGCTTTGGGAATATGGGGTCTTTTATGATTCCAGACAAATTCTGTAATTGCTTTTTCTCTTATTTTTTTTGGAGAAGTTTTTGCTATAGGGCGTGTGCGCTCACCAGACAGAGACAGAGAGACAGAAAGTGAGAAATCACCCCCCAGGAGGGATGGCCACGCCACAATCCCTTCTCCCCCATTCTCATCTTAGGATCTTGGGCACACGCACACACACGCGCCCGGCATGAGTTTAATCCACTGGGTCCGGGACTTGAACCGCGGTCGACTACATGAGAGTCCAGTGACATAGCCATTACACAAACTGCTGATCTCATACAATTGCTTTTTCTAAATCTGTAAAGAATGTCTTTGGTAATTTGATTGAGACTGAATTAAATTTGCAAATTAATTTGGGTAGAATTGACATTTTGATTATGTCAATTCTTCCAATCCAGGAACATGGGATGTCTTTCCACATTTTTTAATTCTCAATTTCTTTTTGATATTTTTCATAATTTTTCTAGTAGAGGTCTTTGACTTATTTGATTAGATTTATTTATAGGTATCTTTTTTTTCTTTTTAGAAAGATATTTGCTATAGGGCACATAAGCTCGCTGGAGAGACAGAGAGACAGAAAGTAATAAATCACCCCCACTCCCAGGGGAATGGCTATACCATAATCCCTTCTCCTTTACTCTTCTCTTGGGATTTTGGGTATGCACTCACATGTGCTCAGCCAGAGTTTCAAGCTACAGGGTCCAGGACTTGAACAGTGGTCAGCCATGTGGGAATCCTGTAGCATAACAATTACATCATCTGCTGACTATTGTAATCAAAATTGCTTTCTTCAATTCTACCTCAGTCTGCTCACTGTTGATGTATAGAAATGCTACAGATTTTTGTATGCTGATTTTTATATCCTGCCATTTTACTGTATTCATTTATTGCTAATAGGAGGTTTTTTTGTTAATTCTTTTGGGTTTTCTATGTGTATAATCTTTTCATTCTCAAATAGAAATAATTTTACTTCTTTCTCTATTTGAATGCCTTTTATTTTAATCTCTTGTCTGATTGCATAGGCTAGGACTTCCAGTACTGTATTGAAAATGAGTGGAGAAAGTGGGCAGTCTTGACTTGTTCCAGTTTATAGTTCACTATGGGGTTAGCAGAGGGTTTATCATATATAGTTTTTGTTGTATTGAGCAAAGTTCTTTCTGTGCCAATTTTGCTGGGAATCTTAATCATAAAGGGATGCTGTATTTTATCAAATGCTCTTTCTGAATCAATCGATATGATATTATTTATATCTTTCCTTCTATGAATATTATGTATTACATTTATGGTTTTGTATATGTTGAACCATTCTTGCATCCTTGGAATAAAGCCAACTGAGTCTGGGTATATAATCTTTTTAATATGTTGTTGGATATGATTTGGTAGTATATTGCTGAGAATTTTTGCATCTATATTCTTCAAAGAGATTTGTCTGTAGTTTTCTTTTTTGGTAATACCCTTGTCAGTTTTTGGAATGAGTGTGATGGAGGCATCATAGAATGAATTTGGGAGGTAACTTCCTTTTGAATCTTTAGAAATAGTTTGAGTAGAAGGACCAGCAGATGGTGTAATGGTTACATCTCTGGATCAATCATTGTTCAAGTCCTGGACCCAGTGACTTAAAACTCATGTCAGGTGTGTGTGCATGAGTACCCAAAATTCTGAAAGGAGAACAGATTGTGGTGTGGCCATCCCCTCTGGGGGTGGGCGGGGGGGGGGGGGGTGGTGATTTCTCACTTTCTATCTCTCTGGTGAGCACGTGCACCCTATAACAAAAAAATAAATAAATAAATAAACCCTCCTTAAAAAAAGGAAGAAATAGTTTGAGTAGAATGAGGGTTAACACTTCTTTTTTTTTTTTTTTTTGGAGAGGTTTTTGCCATAGGGCGCATGCGCTCGCCAGACAGAGAGACAGAAAGTGAGAAATCACCCCCCAGGGGGGATGGTCACGTCACAATCCCTTCTCCTCCATTCTCTCGGGATCTTGGGCACACACGCACACTTCTTTAAAGGCCTTGTAGAATACAGATGTGAAGCCATCAGGACCTGAGCTTTTATTTGTTGAGTAATTATTACACTGCTTGTGATTGGTCTATTCAGGCTTTCTGTCTTCTTGATTAGACCTTGGTAGATTACATACGTCCAGAAATTTGTCCATCTCATACGGTTTGTCTTGTTTGTTGGCATATAGTCACTTGTAGCATTTTCTGGTGATCTTTTGTCCCAACATCCTTATTTGAAGAAACTATCCTCCCATTATGTGTTCTTGGCACCCCTGTCAAAGATCATCCAATCATATATACAAGTGTGTCTTTCTGGGATCTCCAGTCTATTACATTGGTCTATATGTCTGTCTTTATGCCAATACAATGCTGTTTTAATTACTGTAGCTGTGTAATATGATTTGAAATCAGAAAGTGGGCGGCATCCAGTTTTTCTTCTTTCTCAAGATTTTTTTGGCCATTTGGGGTTCTTTAACATTCCACATGAGTTTTTAGATTTCATTTTTTTCTGTTTGCAAAAATGCCATTTAGATTTTGATAGGAATTTCCTTGAACCTATAAATTTTAGTGATTACTATGAACAAGATAACAATATGAAGCCTTTGAATCTGTGAACACAGGACATCTTACCATTTTTATGTATGTGTCTTTCAACCACAATTTATAGCTGCCTGTGTATAAATCTTTTGCCTCCATGGACAAGTTTATTACTAAGTATTTACCTTTTTGCTGCTATTGTAAATGGGATTTTTTTTAATTTTCTTTTAAGATTGTTGTTACTGTATAGAAATATAAGTTATTTTTGAGTGTTGATTTTGTGTCCTATAAGTTTGCTAAATTTATTTATTAGTTCTAACAGCTTTTGTGGGATCCTTAGAGTTTTCTCTATATAAAATCATGTCATCTGTGAGCAGAGATAATTTTACTTCTCCCTTTTAAATTTGGGTACCTTTAATTTATTTTTCTTACCTAATTGCTCTGGCTAGGACTTCCAGTAAGTAGTACGTTGAATAGAAATTATGAAAGTAGACATATTTGTCTTTTTTCTAATGTTAGAGCAGAATCTGTGAGTTCTTCACTACTGACTATGATGTTAGCTGTGGGCTTTTCACATATGACTTATACTATATTGAAGTAATTCTTTCTATTCCTAGTTTATTGACTGTTTTTGTCATGAAAGGGTATTGAATTTTGTCAAATGCTTTTGTGATTTCTGTCTTTTATTCTGTTAGTGTGGTATATTACCACATTAGATATATTTTTATAGATTTGAGTATACTGAGCTATTCTTGCATCCCAAGGATAAATTCCACTTGGTCATGTTATATAATCCTTTTAATGTTCTATTAAATTTGGTTTGCTAATATTTTGTTGAGGATTTTTGCATCAATATTCATCAGGAAGGGACCGGCAGTTAGCGTAATGGCTATGTCACTGGACTCCCACGTAGTCGACCGCGGTTCGAGTCCCGGACCCGGTGGCTTAAACTCACGCCGGGCGCATGTGCGTGCATGTCCAAGATCCCGAGAGGAGAATGGAGGAGAAGGGATTTGCGGCATGGCCATCCCCCCAGGGGGTGATTTCTCGCTTTCTATCTCTCTGTCTCTCTCTGTCTGTCTGGCGAGCGCACGCACCCTATAGCAAAAACCTCTCAAAAAAAATATTCAAATATTCATCAGGAATATTTGTCTATGGTTTTGTTTTCTTTTAGTATTGCTATCTGGAACAGTTGAATTTTTTTAATTGTTGGAAGGCACATGTGCTTCCCAGAGAGACAGAGAAGGTAAAAGTATCCCTTAACGGTGTGTGGTCATACCACAATCCTTTCTCCTCCATTTCTCTATCCCATCAAGATTTTGGGTGCACAAGTACACACACCCAAGCCACCAGGGCCATGACTTGAACCATGATTGACCATGTGGGATTCAGTTCCCTTACTCACTAAGCTGTAAAGCTATCCCTTGAATAATTTTTAATGTAAAAGAAGACATATTCCAGTCATGAAAATATCATGTTGTTATGACAAATTAAATTTATAATGATGACCCCGAATCATCAAAGAGGTTAAACTATGTTCAACCTTTTCTTTGAGAAGGGAGAAAAGTATATTACTTCAAACAGTAAGAATTAATCATTTTTAGTTTATTTTAAGTAAATTTCCTGAGAGAGAGAAAGACAGAGATAGAAAGAGAGGCACTCTCAAAAGCATCTTTATATTGCAATCTTCCTCCAAGCTCTTCAGTCAGCCAGGATCACATGCACAACAGAGGGCATACCCAGCCTGCCCAGGTAGACTCAGGATGTGAACCCAGAGCCTTCCCATATGGTATCCACCATCACTGCCTGTACCACTGTGACTGGCCCCAAATCAATTTAAAGTCCAATATTAAAGGAATAATTGTCAACTACCTGGAAAAGTCCTGTTAATGTTAGATTAATAAAATAGAACCATCTGAGCTTCTCGACACCAAAGTGGTTCTCTCCTGCAACACAGCTATTCTAGAAACCAAAGAATGCCACAGAAACCAAGCTTCCAGTGTGTGGTTTTAAGCCTAATTCATGTAAGATTAAGAGAGCTGCAGATCAGAACACATCATCTTTCCTTGTTGAAACACTCACAGTTCCTAATACAGTGTCAAGTGGTGTTAAAGCTGTCCAAGGAAATCCACCTTTTTTGATCCTTGCCCTTTTGGAGCTGAGAGTGATTTTAGGTACTTGTTTAGAAAGCATTAAATAGAAATTACCCATTAGTACGGAAGTCTAAAACTACAAAATCAATTTTGGAATAGAAAGAAAAGGAAATTTTTTTGGCTTCTGAAATGAATTCTTTTTTCTCCTCTTCATTTAATATTTGTTTTGCTAATTCTTCTGTCTCTGTTGATGGTATTTACCATTCAGTTGCTAATGTAGTTTTGGTCTTTAAAGCTTTTAACCTTTCATCTTCGGTAATTCAAGTGGGTTTAAGAAATCTCTTTCACTTTTTCTACATCCAAAAATTGATCATCAATCACATTTTCTGTCCAATAGCTCAAATGCATTGCTACCTGTGCTCAGAATCAGGCCTTTCTGAACTGTCATCTGTTAAGTGACCCTTTTACAAGGGCTGGTTAGTGTTTTTCGTCTTTTTTTTCCCCCTTCCTTCTTCTGGTTAATATTTTTTCTTTATTTTTTTCTCTCTCCCCCTTTCTTTTTTCTTCCTTCTTCCTTTTTTACTTTTCTTTCTCTTTCTTTCCTTCTTTTCTTTCTTCTTCTCATTTTCTTTCTATCCAAGGGCCTATCAGAGTGTTAGAGGGACAGGGGGCTGTCGAATTTGAAAACTGAATGTACTATAGTCATAGGAAAAGCAGATTTCAAGAAGTTATATATTTTCCCCTTTGGTTGATGTTTTGCTTTTTAACAAACTCAATAGTTCATATCTAATTTCAAAAGCCTGAAATGTCTGATTTTTTTCACATGGTTACTCACATTTCTAAAGCACCAAGGTAATCTACTACAAATTGTGGTAGAAATTTTAACTGTGAAGTTATTTCCCTTCATGGCAAACAGCTTAGTTGAGAAGCTTGATTATCCCTTTGGCCTTCAAAAAAAAAAAATAGAAAAATCCCAGTGTACCAAGCTTGAATCCAATTTAAATTCCTTTGTATGATAAATTCTTCTGTGATGCAATAAAATAATCCTATTTCCAAAGACATAGGAGTTATGGAAACAATTTTTTACCCTGTCTTTCCTTTAAAAAAAAATTCTATTTTCCAAAATTTGGAAGCACATTTGCTCAAATATAGCATCCCTGGGAGTTTCTTTTGGGTTTTAATTATATCAATCTTTTTATAAAAGGATTTTGAGGTAGAGCCTAGCACATTCCATTCACGCACTGCAGTGATTAATTCCTATTGCTGCTCAGTCGCTTGTTACTTTATTTTTAGGGGCAAATTTATAGCAAGTCCTGGATCACATGTACGATGGTATTTGAAGTATCTGCAGCTGCTTACATAGCAGGAGTTCCAAGCTACATTCCTGTTGTGAATCATAGGTTTGTGAGAACGGTGCCACAAGTAGCAGAAGGGAGAACGTGTCTTCTGGAAGTGTGGAAGCACTTACACACACGTACACAAGTCTTCAAAGGACTGCTAGTATGCAAAATCAGGAGCGTCCTTTAAGTATCTTATCAGGAAGATGTCACCTTCAATGAAGGCAATTTCCATCTAGTCAGGTATATTTTTGAATGGAGAATCTTTGATATTCCTGAACATATATATACATATGCACACAGACATACATATATGTGTATATACATATAAAATATAAATGAGACATATATATATATATGTGTATATATATATATATATATATATATATATATACACACACACATACATATATGGGTAACCAAATAGATTTTTCCCCAATTTTTTGTTAGAGAGAGTTTTTACTTTCTTTTTTTTTTTTTTTAGGAATTATTTATTTAATTTTATTTATTTATTCATTCATTTAACTTGACCAGAAAGAGAGTGAGAAAGCAAGCCACCAAGTCCAGGACTCGAGCTGTGGTCAACCATGTGGGAGTGTCTAGCACCTTAACTACCACACCACCTGCTGGTCCCTGAGAGAGATTTTTTTCTATAGGGTATGTGCACTCGCTTGAAAGAAAGAGAGAGAAAGAAAAACAGAAAGCAAGAAATCACTCCCCCAGGAGGGATGTATGCTACAATCCCTTCTCTTCCGTTCTCTTCTCAGGATCTTGGGCACATATGCACACACACCCAGCATGAGTTTTAAGTCACCAGGCTGGGACTCAAACTGCGATCAAGACTATGTAGGAGTCCAGTGACATAACCATTATGCCATCTGCTGGTCCTAACCAATTTTAAAATGCTATGGTACATTAGTCTCTACCATATTCTATCATTGAACTGTCATTGGGTCATTTGTGTTGAAGATATCTCAGTGAGGTGCTACTGACTGCCATGTAGTAATAGAGAATTTATCAAGGCTTTTCTAGTACAATTACTAAAACCTGGTTTGCATCTGCATGGATTCAACTCACACAGAAATCCTACAAGTAACAGTATTCATAATGAAAGTAAAGCAATCAGAACTTGGAAGTTAGATTACTGGGTGTGAATTTTGGCTCTGTTATTTCCTAAATGGTTGGCCTTAGGCAGGTGTCCTTATCTCTCTCAGCCTCAATTTTTCTCTTCTGCTTGTTTCCCAAGACTGTTGAACACATGAAACAAGAAAATACACATAAAAATGTTCAGGACAGTTTAGAGCTCTTGATAAGTTCTAAGCACACACAAGCTATTTCTGATGTGGAAGGAGGGGAGAGGGATAGTGCTTAGGTAGTACAAAGAAGGCCACCATAGCAACAGGTGCATTTGGGAAATGAGCATGTGTCTCTTCAAGTAATATCCAGCAGAACACTTAAAATTCCTTAGTGATGGTATGATCTTTGTGGATAAAGACCTCTTGAATAAAGAAGAACTCCACCTCAAGACAAAAAGGATCATTATCTTGGATGAAGGTTGACCAAAATAGGAAAGAAAGTTCTTATAGAGACTTACTAGGGCTGATTCAATGCCTCTTATATTCCAAAGTTATGTAGAGAAGAATTTATGTTCCTAAGAAAGATATAGTATGTGGCACAAAATACAAAAACACTTAAAACTACTATAAACAATGCTTTAAAATTCGCCTTAAAAAGTACACATCAATCAACTATCGTACAAAGCCCATGAAGGGAGGGAAATTTGTCAGTTTGTCTACAGATATATTCCCAGGGCCTAGTACAGAGTATACACTCAAACTTTTGCAGAATGAACCAATTATTTGTGAACTTAGAGAAATACTCAAGACCTGGTAAATTCAATCCTGAGAGATATTCTAGCATGTCAGATTTTTTTTTTTTTTAAGAGAGGGTTTTTGCTATAGGGCGCGTGCGCTCACCAGACAGACAGAGAGAGATATACAGACAGAAAGCGAGAAATCACCCCCCAGGGGGGATGGTCACGCCGCAATCCCTTCTCCTCCATTCTCCTCTCGGGATCTTGGGCACGCATGCACACGCTCCCGGCATGAGTTTTAAGCCACTGGGTCCGGGACACGAACCACGGTCGACTACGTGGGAATTCAGCGACATAGCCATTACGCTAACTGCTGGTTCCCCAAGCATGTCAGATTTTTGAACCCTGGTTATTGGGATGATGATAAACGAGGCTGAAATAAATAAACACAACCTACCCAAAGCATAACGAAGTTGCATTCAATCAAGTGTCTGTAAGAGGTTCATGATCATAACAATTATTTTCCAGGACTAGGAATGGCACAAAATGAAAATGCATAACATTGCCTTTCATAAAACAAAGGAGTAAGTGTTATGAGCTGTTATCAAAGTAAGCATTTTTATTCTCACAAAGATCACATGAAGGAAATTTATACCTATATAAGTCAATTGATGTTTTCCTTTTTTCTAATTAGGCTCAGATTCAATAAAAGTGTGACCTTTGCTCTTAAGAAAGTGCCCAAACAAGAAAGTTGGGAATATCAAAAGACTAAAACTGGTAACTTTTGATGAATTTCACCAAATAAGTAGGCAGCAAAAGAAAGATAGTAGGTGTCAGCAGAACCCCATGTATTCAGTCAACCAAGTCAATTTATATCTACATTTAATTGTTATATCCATAAGCCTCCATTAGATATTTGATTAACTCTATTTTGTTATATTTTGGATGTGTTGGGTTTATTTATTGGGTTGTCACATTTTGTGCCATGACTTTTCCAACAACCCATATTTTAGCCTTAATAGTTTATTATTAAGCATATATTATGAAACTCTCAAACTTATCACAGCTGTCTAAGAAGAAAAGAGCATGACATTTGACCCTGGGGACAGAAAACATGAGCATGACTGCTGAAAACTACAGAAGTTGGGGTATAGATTTCATACATGTGGATAACACTGAATGATGGCTCACAATTCCTCTGAACATCCACTTCCATCCAAATAAGAAGCTTTTCTGCATAGGGTGATGCCATATTTTTACCATGGTAGAAAAGTGATGTTTGGGGACCAACCAGGTGGTGTGATGGTTAAGGTGGCTGGATTCCACTTGGCGAATTATAGGGATCAAGTCCCTAACCCAGCAGCTCAAAAAACACACCAGGCACATGTGCCTGCATGCCCAGAATCTCAAAAAGAAAGTGGAGGAGTAAGGACTGTGCTGTGGCCATTCCTTCGGGGGCAGGCGGGGGAGTGATTTCTCCTTCCCCTTCCCATTCTGTCTGTCTTTGTTTCTCTCCAGTGTGTGCACACATCCTACAACACATTAAAACTTTAAAAAGGAAAGAGAGAGAGAAAAAGAGAAAGAAAGAAGAAAGAAAGAGAAAGAAGAAAGGAGAAAAAGAAAGAACAGAAGGAAGAAAGAAAGAAAAGAAAGAGAGAGAGAAAGAGAAAAAGAAAGAAAGAAAGAAAGAAAGAAAGAAAGAAAGAAAGAAAGAAAGAGAAAGAAAGAAAGAAAGAGAGAGAGAGAAAGGAAGAAAAAGAAAGAAAAAGGGAGAGAGAAAGAAAGGAAGGAAGAAAGGAAGAAAGGAAGGAAGGAAGGAAGGAAGGAAGGAAGGAAGGAAGGGAGAGAGAGAGAGAGAGAGAGAGAGAAAGGAAGAAAGAAAGAAAGAAAGAAAGAAAGAAAGAAAGAAAGAAAGAAAGAAAGAAAGAAAAAGGGAGAGAGAAAGAAAGAAAGGGAGGAAGAAAGAAAGAAAGAAAAGTATTATTTTTTTTTTTTTTTGGAGAGGTTTTTCGCTATAGGGTGCGTGCGCTTGCCAGACAGACAGAGACATAGAGACAGAAAGCGAGAAATCACCCCCCAGGGGGGATGGTCACGCCGCAATCCCTTCTCCTCCATTCTCCTCTCGGGATCTTGGGCACGCACGCACACGCGCCCGGTGTGAGTTTTAAGCCACCGGGTCCGAGACGCGAACCGCGGTCGACTACGTGGGAGTCCAGCGACATAGCCATTACGCTAACTGCTGGTTCCCGAAAAGTATTATTTTAAGGAAAGGTTTTACAGAGAATAAATGAAAAAATGAAGATGCCAGGCTAACAAGACAGTTGCCTTTTCTTTTTAAGAGATTTTTTTCTGTAGAGTGTGTGCATTCACCAGACAGACAGAAAAAGAGAAAGCAAGAAATCTCCCCACCAGGAGAGATGGCCATGCCACACTTCCTTCTCCATTCATTTCTCAGGTTTTTGGACATGCAAGCACATGCACCCAGTGTGAGTTTCAAGTTGCTAAGTCCCGGACTGAAACTGCTGTCCACCATGTGAGAGTCCAATGCTTTAAGCACTACACCACCTGCTGGACCTAGCAGTTGCAGTTTTATTGCTTGATGGCAGAATTCTATAAATGAAGTCCCATTAAAATAAATCAGTACTCACACTGATGGGTAAAAGCTCTCATAAGTAATATCTTACACTCTTAATACCGAGATACATTTTTGCATTGTCAGCCAGTCTCGTGGAGTTTGGGGATTTTATGCTATCTTATTGAGTCATCAAAGTTAGTCAATGTCTGAGCCATTCAAGTGTTCTCTCCATGGATTGATCCATGTGAGACTAGGTCCTAACTATGACTCATTCATAAAATACTGTATTTGTTTGAAAACTAGTCTATTTCAAGGAAAGAATCATCGGGTTCTGGTCCATGGCACTGACTATAAATGCCACATCGATGTCATTATGTTGATACTCTCTCCCCTACAGGCATATTTACACTTTACTTTTCCAGGTCTCTGCCAAGCCCCTGGAATGCCCTGGAAGGCATGTTTACATGTTTTTGTGAAATTTGCCAAGTAATAGATTTTAATTGCAGTTGGGAAAGATAGCTATCTCCTTTCCACCGCAACTTTGGCCTTGTCACAGTCCTCTCTTGCTTAATGGTGTTCAAATGACCATAAGCATTTCAGGGGATCTGTTCAAGGCAGTGGTTCTCAATGAAGGAAATTTTTTCCCCAAGGATATTTTTGGCAATATATAAGGAACCTTTCTGGTTATCACCACTGGGGGCATGTTATTGGCACCTGGGTAATAGAGGCTAGAGATCCTGCTAAATATCTTATATCCCACAGAACAGGTTCCCCCAACAAAGAATTGCCCAGTAAAAACTGTCAAGAGTGCCACAGCTGAGGAACACTGGGCTAAGGGGAGGTTGAACAAGAATATATTTAGTTTGGATTCGATGTTTATACTTACTTGGCTTGTAGTCACTACTCTTCTGTGTAAAAAGAATGGCTATATTAATTTTCCCTACTCACTCCATCCTGTGACAAAAGGGCAAGGCCAATGATTGCTGTGCTCTGTTAAAGTAGAGATGTGTCCTATGAGGTATTAAATTTAGGGGGTAGTAAGGGATAAGCAAGGATTAGAAGAAACCAAAGCTAGTCTGTGAAATTCTTCTAGTCAGCAGACTCGTAACACTGTAGATAGAGGATTTAATTCTCATCAACGTTGAGTGTAAAGAGATGTCTCTTGTCAGGAATATACTTTAAAAAGGAGTAAATATAAGTATCCACTCACCCTACAATTTTTTTCCGTTTTGATGGGAATTCCACAAAAGAACATAGCAGAATCCCTGTATTTGTAGGTGCCTCAGTCAGTTTGGTCTTTAATGACAGGATACCATATGTTAGGTGGTTTATGAACAGTAAGAATTTATTTCTCAAGGCCAGATAGTGGTACAATGGTGAAATGTGATATTCTTCAAGGCTGACCCACATGGAAAGGTTCTGGGTTCATATCTGAAAACCTCCCTGAATACACAGGGCAAATGTGTGCTCATGATCCAGGGCTGGATGAGTGTGGGGGTCGATCGTGGTGTCAAGACCCTATTACAGAGGTGCTGTCTCTATGCCTTTCTCCTTCTCTCTCTCTCTCTCTCTCTCTCTCTCTCTCTCTCTCTCTCTCGTGAAAGAAATAAATAAAATAAAACTGAAAAAAAAAAAGAAATTTCTTACAATTCTGGAAGCTGGGAAGTCCAAGATCTAGTTACTGGTGGATTTTATGTCTGGCAAGAACCTTCTCCTGATCTATAGATGGCCACCTTCTCTTTGTATTCTATTTAGTGAAAATGACAAGGGAGTTCTCTAGGTCTCTCTTGCTAAAAGATTCCTTTCATGAAAGGTCCACCCTCATGACCTAAGCAACTCCAAAAAGCCTTATACTCAAATATCATCACACTGAGCATTAAGATTTAATATATGAATTGGGAGGGAACAGATATAAATGTTCAGTCTATAGCAGTAGAATATACCTCTATAACAGTAAAGCTATAGCTTTTATGCATCCCATCAATAATAACAACACAGAACACATTTTGATCAACCATGCTAGAGGAAAAACTAGATTATCTTTTCAGTGTCTATATAGAAGCCAATATTACAAAAATACTATTATAAAAGAAGCTGACCGGGACCAGCAGTTAGCGTAATGGCTATGTTGCTGGACTCCCACATAGTCGACCGCGGTTCGAGTCCCGGACCCGGCGGCTTAAACTCACACCGGGCGCGTGTGCGTGCGTGCCCAAGATCCCGAGAGGAGAATGGAGGAGAAGGGATTGCGGCGTGGCCATCCCCCCTGGGGGGTGATTTCCTGCTTTCTATCTCTCTGTCTGTCTCTGTCTGTGTGGCAAGCGCACGCGCCCTATAGCAAAAACCTCTCCAAAAAAAAAAGAAGCTGACCAAAAAAAAAATTATATCAAGCAAAAAAAAAGTGAGAAAAAGTATTACAGAAATGTATTAGGCAGTAAGATAATAAAAATAATATAAAATTTTATATTTATTTATATTTTTAATTCTTTTAAAGACAGGTCCAAGTTTTAGACTCCACAAAAAGCTCTCTGGGCTATATAATTTATGCTTCATAGAATTTCTGTTTATAAGAAAATTGTGTGGGATCAGTTTGCAGCCTAGTGGTTAAGGAAATCAGATCCCACATGGCCAACCACAGTTCAAATCCTGGCCCCAGAGGCTTGAAAAACATGTTGAGTGCATGTGCATCAGTACCCCAAATCCCAACAGGATGGGAAAAATAAAGAAGAGATTGCAGTATTGGAAGGAAGGGGCCAACCATTCAAGAAAATAGAAATGTAGAGCCTTTATTGGGAGCACTCCCAGGCAAGGTTTGCTGGTCTGACAGAGAACGAGAGAGGGGGTCGAAGAAGTCACACACTAGGGCTGGGTTTAGCTATTTTTATAAGAGGGGGAGTGTCTTAGAAATAGAAACAGTCCATGCATGGTAAAGATTTAGAGGGAGAGCAGACTGTTGTGTCATGTAAGGTCTGGTGACGTGTGCAGAGTAGAGTTCTGTGTGCAAAATAGAGCGCCATGTACAGAATAGAGCATATATGCAGAATAGAGCACATATGCAGAGTAGAGAGCATGTACTACATTTGGGTTAGATTAGAGTGCAGCGCAGGTCTGATGACAGACTAGATCCGGGTTACATCAGCCAACTGTAGTGTGGCATCCAACCCTCACATCCAAGCTGCCCAGGCCTCCAGCCTAACAAGTATGATCATTCCCCATTTAGGAATGCTTTCTTCTTCTTCTTAGCTCTCTGTCTCTCGCTGACAAACATATATATACTGTGGCAATTAAAAAAAGAAAGAAAGGCCAGCACATGGGGTGGTGGTTGAGATGTTGGATTCTCACATGACTCACTGTTGTTCAAGTCCCAGACCCAGCAGCTTAAAAATCATTCCAGGCACATATGCATGCATGCCCAAATTCCCGAGAGGAGACTGGAGAAGAAAGGATTTCAGCATGACCATTCCCCCAGAGGTGATTTTTCATTTTCCCTCTATGTCTCTCTCCTCTCTGGCAAGCACACATGCTCTATGACAAAAAAAAAAGAGAGAGAGAGAGAGGAAAGAAACTAAGTTTGTATATAAAATAACCGTATCTGGCCCTAACACCCATGAACAAAGAGGCTCTCTTGGCAGCCTGAACATCCCTTTATCCTGGGCCTTATCACATGGTCTTGTAATTGTCTTCTCTCCTAGACTAGAAACTTGAAAGAACATAAGATTGATTTTTGTCCTCAGCCCTGCCCCTTGTACCTGTCCTACAATTTTGTCAACAGTTTAGTATACCTACTCGTTGCATTTTTGTAAACTTGTAAACTCATAAGCACATACATGCTTTCAAGTAACCAAATCTTGCCTTGCACAGTGTCACACAGCCTCATTACTGCTATTGAAGAGTCTGCTGCAATTTGCAAATCAGCTTGTTACAGACACTGCTGGTTTAAGGCTGGTATCTGGGCAAAGAGAAAGGAAACACAGAGCCCTTTGTCAGGTGCTTGCTGGCCACTGGGGCAATTGTTTCTCAGTCCCTTGCAGGACATCTTTGGAGAAGTGCTTCCTCCATCTAGTGATGACTCCACCACAACTCATAGGGCAACAGATAGTGGGCGGCAGCCAGTGGGTGGGCAGGGCCCAGACACTGCCTTTGTTGGGACCTGTAGGACCTTGGTAGAAGGAGGATGGCTCCCATGTGCTCAGACAGGCAATGTGGAGACCTACCTGGGTACTTAAGGTAGTGTCAGGGAGAAGAAAAGGAAATGACTAAGAGGAATATAGAAAGAGGTTCTTCAAATAAGAGTGAGAAAGCATTGTGACTATGCAAATTTCCAGGTAAAAGTAAAACTGTTAACACACACTTCTTTTCAGAGCTATGTAAAAGGCTGAATTCCACATAGGGATAATAGCTACATATGTAGACATGCATAGTCACACATACACATACACATGCATACACATAATATAACCTTTCTTCCTTGGTAGGGGCGAAATTTGGGCTAGAAGTTGTAACAGAAAAGAACAATTACTATATTCATCATTTCTTACCCTTACCCTTTCATTCCAATGGCTATTTGTTTTGCTAATAGATTCAGGCCTTGATTACAGGTATTGATGGGTATTAACAGATATTTAAATTTTACAAAGATGTTGGAATGACACATGTCTTGAGGGCTAGCTGAGGATATTCAAGGCAGACACTTTCAACTGCTAATACTTCTGATAAACAGGCTTTACTTAGATTAACTAACAACAATTAGCAAGTATAATTAAAGGGAAACCTAAAGGTGAGTTCTCATTAATTCGCTAATCATGCTGCTGAACAGTCATTGGCTTTCCAAACATGCTTCTAACAGGTACATTATTTTAAATGTATGAAAGCCATCAAAAAAAGATCTGTGTAAGGCCAGAGGGTTTTTTTGTTTTGTTTTGTTTTACAGAAAGAGCCAGCTCTCAACATAATGAACAAAATCCTCTTCTGAGTAATACATTTACTCTTAAAATTGATTCTCTTAAAATTTTAAGTTTCTGAAACTTACAGCAATGTGCATTATTATCTCAGATCAATGAGCCCAACAAAAAATTGAAATAACTAGAGAAAACATATTTTATTCTCTTTGAACTTTATTGGTCCTTTGCTTGACCCTCTTTCGATCTGACATTTTAACAACTTGGAGAAATATAGATTATAGGGGCTTGGCTGAAACAGCAAATGTTTTTTCAGCTAATCCCCTGAGAATTAAGCCATTTAATTTTTGTGGACAGAAAAAAATGATAAATTACTTGGGATTATACCTCAAAGATGTAAGCCCTGTGCAGATAGGTTGCAAAATGATTGTAAGAGAATAAATATGAACTGCAAATATGAAAGATGATTTGGGCATTGACCTTCCTTGGCAGTCCTAAGAAAGCCACCTAGTCCTATAAGCCCATTTTGAATCTCTAATTAGAGGTTGTGGATCAATTCATGCTAAAGCAGGATGAAATCTGGGACCAGCAGATGGCATAATGGTTACGTCACTGGACTCCCATGTAGTCAACTATGGTTTGAGTCCCAGACCCGGAGACTTAAAACTCACACCAGCGTGTGTGTGTGTGTGTGTGTGTGTGTGTGTGTGTGTGCTCAAAGTCCCAAAAGGAGACTAGAAGAAAAGGGATTGCTGCATGACCATCCCCCCAGGGGGTGATTTCTTGCGGTTTCTGTCTTTCCACTGAGCACACATGCCCTACAGCAAAAAAAAAAAAAAAAAAAAATCAAATTTTAAAATCAAGTTATTCCAGTGATTTGATCAAAGGTTACCAGTCAAATACGTTGAATAGCTATGTTAAATATTATTCATCTCATGACAGAGAACAACTTTAATCTCAGTTTATTACATATGAACAATGGTAGCCAAGGAACAAGGTATAAAAATCCCAAGGCCAAAAGTGAACAGGCATGGTAAGTCATTGCTTTAATAGACTTGGTAGCCAAATACAATAAAACTCAACCATCATCTCAACTGACCTCAGCCGCTTTCCAGACCAGCAGGGACATTCGATATATGGAACAATTGACCAGTGTTTTGAATCCTCAATGTAAAATGTACAACTGCATTATCGTCTTTAGCAAATTCACTCCAAACCCAGAATCGTATCTTTTTATTACGGCATCGTACAATTTTCAAAAAAAGAAGCCCAATTGTGGCTGTGCTGAAGGCTAATTTTGGATCCAGTCTGCCATTCCATGAGTTTCATGGAAAGAGAATATCCCAAATGCACAGCTTTTTTCCCTATACATATATTCCATTGTCTCTGCTGTTATAATACCACACCAGCCCACAACGTTTGTCATTTCTTTAAAAGATTATGTTTATGGAATCTAAGAGAAAATTAATTCAATTTGGTTATCTGCATAATCAAAATCATTTTGTAACCCTAAGGACACTAAGTAAGTCTCCAGTTTTAAAAAATGCTGAGACGTCTGATTGTAGGGCTAACAAGTTCACAGAAGGTGACATTAAGCTGCAAACTCTTTATCTTCTTCATGTACACAGTCTGATAAGTTGTTGAATTTGTTCAGCTACACTATTCCTTTAATTTTCCCACAATTAAGTTGTAAAATAATTGCCATGATCATTAAGTGCCCATATAATACTTTATACATTGAAAGGGTTTTGCAATCATCTATTTTACAAAGTGCATTGTTCTGTAATTCAAGTTTTATCATGTCCTATGTTACCCTTAGGACCATGGTCTACATGATCAGATTAAGAGGTGGTATATCAAATTTTAGAGGCAAAGGTTGCTCTTTATTCAATATGTTCCCCCCTCTTTGTGTCCCTCTGACCTTTGAAATTCTAAACATGCCCTTATTTTATAAGGAGCCGAAAGAATCATGGAGTTGACAAAGAGGGGTGTCTTCTCAAGGTGCCACTCAATAGCTTATGGAGTACTTTGCACAGAGTCTGAGATCTGTCACCATTGAAGGTCCTCCCTCATGTATCAGTATTTGCCACCCCAAGCTCCTCTTTACTAGAAACTGGCTAGTTATCCTAAAAGTGTGAATTAAACCCAAGTCACTATAGATGTCCCAGGCAAATATCTATAGGAGAGCTTGACATTTTCAGGTGATTATATATATGTATACACACACACACACGCACACACATATGTGTGTGTATCTTAATACACATACACACACACACACACACACACACATTAGGTTTTTGTCAAAGGGCATGTGTACTCACTGGAGAGAGACAGAAAGATTGTGAGATGGAAAGTGAGAAATCACCCCCCAGAGGAATGGCCATGCCACAATCCTTCTCCTCCATTCTCCTCTCAGGATTTTGGGCATACATACACATGCACCCAGCATGATTTTCAAGCTGCCAGGTCAAGGCCTCAAACTGCTGTAGGCCATGTGGGAGTCCAATGTCTTAACCACCATGCCATCCAGGTGACATATATTACATATATAGAAATATCAAGACCTGTCCTTTTTTGGTCCAAAATAAATCTCTGTAATCCTTTCAGCAGAAAAGAGATGCAGTTCAATGTATTCACTCGCATTGTCTCTTGTACCCTAGAAGTCTTAGCTGTTGCTGCCACACAAGTCTCTAAATTCCCTTTTGCTTGCAGCTAACATTTCTTCTTCATTAACACCCTCAAAGAGAATCAAAGCAGGGATGGCCCTCCTTTTTCCACATCTTGCTATGCCAGGTAACAGTGTAACTACTGCTGGGTCAGGTCCATCTTGAAACTGTGGTATAGTGCCAGAGGCACAAAAACCAGACCGCAATTTAATGTCGTTGTTCCCCTGTCCACAATGGAAGACTTAGGTCTCGGCAATAAGAGCATCTCCTGAAAATGCTCTTTTCCTCTGGGTGATCTCTTTCCAGATGCTCAACCACACCCTACCTGTGGCCCATTCTTCAAGTCTATCAGCTGTTTCCCTGTCCCCATCCCAGTCCTTCCCTTGGGAAATGCAACACTCCCTATTTCCAATAAGTTGAGTTTTTGCTCCTGAGCCTTCCTGCATCTAGCAAAATCAGGCTGCAGCTTTGGCCTTGGCTAAAAGCTCAAGCAGCTCTGTTGTTCAATGAGTGGATGTGGATGGACACTACCACGATGAACAAAAGTGAGTATGAGACTCCAAATCTGGTTCAGTCTCCATATTGTGAGAAGTGCAACTGATTTCTGCACTAGAAATACCAACTACCATAGTTTCCTTTTACCCTCAGGGATAACATTCCAAAAGCCTCCATGGATGACTGAAACCTCAGACACAACCAAATCCTGTACATGTTAGGTTTATTTTTATATCTACAGTCCTATGATAAAGTCAAATTTATAACTTAGGTACATTAAGAGATGAACAACAGCTAATGATAAAGTAGAATAATACAATGAAGTAAAAGTTATTTAAAACTTTGAATTATCCATTTACTATTTCAAGACTGCAGTTGGTCACAGGTCACTAAAACTGCAGGAAGCAAAATCATGGATGAAGAAAGACTACTGCAAGAAGAGATAAGTACAGGCCAGATGGTGGCCTGGTGGTAAAGGAGGTTGGATTCCACACGGCTAAGTGCATGGTTCGAGCCCTGGACTTGGTATCTTGAAAAAAGCCCAAGTATTCCTAAAATCCCAAGAGAAGGATAAATGGAGGAGAAGAAACTGCAGTGTGACCATTCTCCCCTCAGGGGATGAATGGTTTCTCTTTTTTTCCTCTCTTTCTCTCCAAGAGCCCACATGCCCTCTGGCAAAATTAAAAAGAAAAAAGAAGAGGAAGAAGAAGAGGTAAGTACATGTCACCAAGGATAGCAACAATATTTTTCCTTGGAAAAATCATGATGTAATGTCACATTGAGGTAAGGATATCTTCCCACTAACCTTCTCCTTGCAGTAAAGTGAGCCTGCATTAAGAAATACTGGGCACTTTCCTATCCCTTCATCCCTCCCAAATAGCCTATGATGTCAGGTAAATAAATTAAATTGGTGAGTAATCATTAGACACACACACACACACATATATTATATATATATAGTTGTTTTTTTTTTCCTTCTGCTTCTCTATCTCAGTCCTTGGGTTTATTGAGTGGGCCAGTTGGATTAATCCTTCTTGAACACAGTGAGTGATTCAGTGATTCTCTCTCTCTCTCTCTCTCTCTCTCTCTCTCTCTCTCTGTTTTACTGATATTTCAGGCATAAGATATCAGATAAACCTAAACTTTTAGGCTTCTTCTCTACAGAAAGGGCAGAAAGTCAGTCTGGGAATGAAGCCAGAACAGATGAAATCACAGATGAAAAATGGAGAGAGAGAATAGACAGACAGTTGATAATTGTCCAGTCATTGAAAAGCCACGGGCTTCTCTTTCTGCTATGCCTACTCGGAGTCTGAATTCTGACACTTCACGTATTTATTGCGAGAAAGGATTCCATCTAAATGCCACAGTATGAACCGTGAAGCTCATGTTTTCTGCTTTATCTGTGTTTCTCCCCACCCCTCGCTTGACTCTCATTTATTTGTGTGATTAAAAACAACTTATATGTAAAAATGATTGAGTAGCTCTGGGGAGTTATAGGAACAGGTCATTCAGTAGATGACCCCCAACCTCCCGACTCTCTCTTTCCATGATGGGATGCCACGCCCACTGCGATGGCTTATACAGCGGCTCATCTCACGTTTAATTCCACAGCTGTCTATTATACTATACAGCTGGATATTATACTCACCTGCGTTATCTCTAGACGGCAGGTTACTAGGGTAATGGCCAGGCCTTATTCTGTTTTGCAAGCCCAGAGCCCAGTACTAGACCTGACAAAACACTTATCACTCTTATGAGTTTGTTGACTCTATGATTTAAAGGCACTTGAGATATTTATAATCTCCTTAGGAAAACAAGAAACACACGAAAAAAGGCATGTGCACCTTTGAAAGGAACATAGCACCATTGCCAAAGCTGACGATTACAGTACTTGGAGAAATGAGGAGAATTGTCCCCATTCCTATCTAATACTCTATCTAGATGAGAGCCATCTAGTAGACACATAAAGTGGACCACATATGCAATTTTATGGAAGTGACATACAGCATGAGCCACCTGAGCTAAAGTCAACCCTGTATAGGTAATTTTATTTATTTTCTTATTTTTATTTCTTTCTTTCATGAGAAAAAGAGAGAGAGGCAAGAATCCTTGACAGGGTCTCACACCACTTCAATCTACCCACTTCTCCCGGCCTTCCAGCCAGCCAGTCATCAATGTGGGCTCCAAACCCAGGGCTTTCCATATGGATCCAGTCTCTTTGCCTATGTCATCATTTTAGATGCTCTGGTAGCCACATTAAGAAGTGTAAAGTGGGTGTCAGGATGGTGGTGCAACAGTAAAATACAGCGATCTGTGAGGCCGACCTTCCTGGGAAGGTTCTAGGTTCATGTCTAGTGACTGCTCCAATTATATTGGGCACACATGTGTCCCTTGATCCAGGATGAGCAGTTGGGTAGGTGGTGGCACCTACACCTTGTTGGGAGTACTCTCTTTACTTCTCTCTTTCTCTGTCTCACTCACTCACAGAAGAAATAAATAAATAAATAAGGAAAGAAGATAGAAAAAGGTTAAAGGACACTGGCAAAGTTGAGTTTAGTAGCAAATTATATAATATCTATATTTTTTAAGAATTATTTTATTTATTTTTATTTATTTATTTTAATTCGACCAGAGAGGGAGAGAGAGAGAGAGAGAGGAAGAGAGAGAAGGAAAGTAAGAAAGCAAGCTACTAAGTCAGAGACTCAAACCGGTCTCTGGTCGGTCATGTGGAAGTCCAGTGCCCTTAACCACTATACCAGCTGCCCCGAGTAGCAAATTATATTTAACCCATATATACAAATTTTTTTTGAGAGAGATTTTTGCTATAGGGTGCATGCATGCACCAGAGACACAGAGGCAGAGAGACAGAATGCACGAAATCACTCCCTAGAGGGGATGGCTACATCACAATCCCTTCTCCTCCATTCTCCTCTTGGGATTTTGAGCACACACGCACGTGCACCTTATATGAGTTTCAAGCCACCGGGTCCAGGACTTGAACCGTGATTGATCATGTGGGAGTCCAGCAACATAACCATTACACCATCTGCTGGTCCCTCCCAAATTATTATTTCAATATGTAATTAATAAAAAAAAATCATCTAGCTATTTTATCATCTACGTACACACGCTATCTTTGAAATCATGGTGTGTATTTTACTCCCACCGCACATCTCAGTTCAGACAAGCCTCATTTCAAGGCTTGACAGCCATAGGGAGCTAGTTCTTTCAGGATACGCAGAGTTTAACATCCTGTCCTGTGACACATTGTGACTGCCTTCTGGTATCCAGAGAGACACCCCGTATAAGCTCATTACCTGGTTTCTGGTGGAGACTTGGTGTTACAGAGTACATGGTGATATACTGATGCTACTTCTAACTTCTCATATCAGAGCATTACTCAGAGAGGGGACTCAATACATGTGTACAGTGCTCCCCTTCTATTCCCTTTTCTTTCCCAAATACCCTAGTCTTATCAAAGCATTGACAGTTGCCACCACCCTTTGCCACCATTGTTCTTTTTCTTTTTTCTAATTTGCCAGAGGGCCTGTGTACTCACCAGAGAAAAAAAAGAGAGAAATAAAGTGAAAAAGCACTACGCATAGAGAATGGTCATACTGTAATCCCTCTTTTCTGGATTTTGGGTATGCACACGCACACACACACACACACATGCACCCACACACCAGGTGTTTTTCAAGCCTCTGGGTCAGGGATTCAAACCACATGATTAGCCATGTGAAATTCAGCTGCCTTAACCACCAAGCCATGGGCTGGACCTTTAGCCTCATTTTTCAGAAGGGAATTCTAAGAAATAATATGAGCAAACTAGGAATATCTGGATCCTGAATGAAATGAGAAATCAGGCCCAGCTGCAATAGTGCACACTGGACTCTTCTTGGCAGGCTCTGGCCACATGGAAGACTCGGGTCTAATTCCTGATCCACTCTCAAAAGATGAAGCATCATGGCTTACACATGTAGTTTCAGCTACAAGTAAGCATGGGGTAGGGGACTGACATGGCAAGACTCTTGTCTAAAAATATACTGTATACACACATGTATGTGCACACACATGTATACACACACACAGAGAAGAAATAATACATTAAAAAAAGATGTACTTTAATGGTTCTAAACATCTCATTTCAAAAATATTTGAAAAATTAATGGACCAGACAATGAAGAAGCAGTAAGATGCAAGGCTGACTGACAGGGGAAGGTTGCTGGTTTGAGTTTGGAGACTTCCCTGAGTATATCAGGCACACAAGTGCCCATGATCCAGAGCTGGCCAAGGCTGAGGGGGGACGGTGGTATCAAGACCCTGCTGGGGTTAGCGTAATGGCTATGTCGCTGGACTCCCACGTAGTCGACCGCGGTTCGTGTCCCGGACCCGGTGGCTTAAAACCCATGCCAGGCGCATGTGCGTGTGTGCCCAAGATCCCGAGAGGAGGATGGAGAAGGGATTGCAGCATGGCCATCCCCTCTGGGGGGTGATTTCTCGCTTTCTGTCTCTCTGTCTCTCTCTGTCTGTCTGGCGAGCGCACACGCCCTATAGTGAAAAACCTCTAAAAAAAAAAAAAAAAAAAAAAGACCCTGCTAGGGGTTCTCCCTCTCTCTCACTCATAGAAGAAATAGACATTTTTTAAAAAGTGTTTGGAAATTAGACTTCTAAGGCAGTTTCTTTCAAGCAGAGAACACAATTTCGCCATCAAATGGAGAATGCATTTTCCTTTTCAAAACCTCTTTACTTTCTCTATGTGACACAAGTTCAGAACAGGAAAGGGGGAACAGCTTCCCAGGCCTCTGCACATGATGGCTGGCATGAAGGCTAGCGACAAGGACACATGCAATTTTCCAGTGGCTTTTAAAAAATCTTCATGGGGACCAGCAGTTAACATAATGGCTATGTCACTGGACTCCCACGTAGTCGACCGCGGTTCGCGTCCCGGACCCGGTGGCTTAAAACTCACGCCGGGCGCGTGTGCGTTAGTGCCCAAGATCCCGAGAGGAGAATGGAGGAGAAGGGATTGCGGCGTGGCCATCCCCCTTGGAGGGTGATTTCTCGCTTTCTGTCTCTCTGTCTCTCTCTGTCTGGCGAGCGCACGTGCCCTATAGTGAAAACCTCTCAAAAAAAAAAAAAAAAAAAAAAAACCTTCATGGTAAGGTTAGAGTTCCTATTAGGAAGGTTTGCAAAAAATCCTATTATTAGTAGCCTTTATTTTTTCCATGCCAGATAGAGGAAGGCAGCTAGCCATCAGATTTCTTTTCAGGTTCACAGGCACCACGGCAGCCAGAACCAAGACCTGCCCTGGCCTCAGATAAGGATCGGGATCTTGTCCTGGTGAATAATTTCATGCCTAGATCTCATTTTCATCTAACAGAAGATTTTCATGAAGGGACAAGATGCAGAAATCCTACTACTAGTTTATCACCATTAGGTGGATTCAAACCTGGTTGATAGGGAGCTGGAGGAAAGAGAGCCGGGAAGAGGGAAGTCAAAGATGATGTTTTCCATCTCAGAGTAAAAGCTCTGAGCTCTGGACGGAAGCCTGAGAGTTCAGCTGCTTCTTTCCTCTGGCCACATGCAAGACCATATTTAAATCATTTCAAATTGATGAGAATATGTTTTTCTTGGGGGGGGGGGGGGAGGGAACAGGGCCTCTAGAGAAGTAGATAACATAACCTCATTAAAGTATCCCCTGCTTCAGCAACCATCAAGAAAATGGTCCGGGACCAGCAGTTAGCGTAATGGCTATGTCTCTGGACTCCCACATAGTCGACCGCGGTTCGCGTCCCGGACCCGGTGGCTTAAACTCACGCCGGGCGCGTGTGCGTGCGTGCCCAAGATCCCGAGAGGAGAATGGAGGAGAAGGGATTGTGGCGTGGCCATCCCCCCGGGGGATGATTTCCTGCTTTCTGTCTCTCTGTCTCTCTCTTTCTGTCTGGCGAGCGCACGCGCCCTATAGCAAAAACTTCTCCAAAAAAAAAAAAAAAGAAAATGGTCCTTCACCCTATGTGATTTATACCCTCACCTCTGTTATGTCCACCCCTTCCAGGCCTTCAAGACACATTCAATGAGTTCTTAGTAAATGGAACACCCATCCTGAGGGTGTCCAAAATACGAAAGAGGTGTCTGGGCTCCAGGCACCCATGGTTCAGCAGGGAAGATAATCCTGTACACGATAACCGCCATCCACAGTGGGAAGAGCTAAGTGGAGTGAGATCATTTGTATAGGAGGGAACTCTTTGTTCTTAAGAAGAATGGAGAACAGCTGGCCTCCCTCTCTCTTGTTTATCCTGGGTAATCTTTCTCTTCCTTACCTTTTATTTGCACTATGCATTATTTCTTAAGGCTGTCAATATTTTGAGCCATATGGAAGACACCATGGAGGTGGGAACGCCTGGTAGTATGTTCACAGCCTCAATGACTAAATGACACATACACCGGTGGGGGATGAGTGGGGCTTTTGGACACTGGCCAACTGCCTGAGTGGCCACACAACCTGTCCCAGAACTTGGCTTTCTCTCTCTTGCCAATTTTGTGTCCTACCTACTTTATTAAAACTGAGATTGGAGGTCAATCCAAGTATAATGCTGTGTAGTTTGAGCTCACTCGATGTTAAATAACGTCTCTCCTCTCACACTGTCTTGTGTCTTTCTCTGGCCTTGGAGGAATGCAATGGGGAAATCATTTGTCACAAAGGCCACTGATGTTCTTACACTACTCTGTGGGCTTGTCTTGCCTCACTAGTCACTGAGTAATTATTCCTTATCTTTTTCTGTCTTCCTTGCTGCCAAACTATGTGGTGTGGCTCTTAAAGAAAATCGGTTTTGTCAGAAGAACTCAGAAGTAAGACTCTGAGAAAGTAAGGGATTTATCCACGAGTACACAGCCACTAGCGATGGAATGGAATATAAACTCAGCTTTTCCACAGCCTTTCTTCCTCTCACCGTGCAATGTTTCCTATGAGCTCATCAGATTTCCCCAAGTATATTGTGAGCTCCTGACTGTTCTTTTTTTGTTTTTTGGTTTGGTTTTTTTTTTTTTTTTTTTTTTTTTTTGGAGAGGTTTTTGCTGTAGGGCGTGTATGCTCGCCAGAAAGACAGAGAGAGACAGAGAGACAGAAAGAGAGAAATCACCCCCAGGGGCGATGGCCACGCCACAATCCCTTCTCTGTTCTCCTCTCGGGACCTTGGGCATGCATGCACACGCGCCTGGCGTGTTTTAAGCCACCGGATCCGGGATGCAAACCGCGGTCAACTACGTGGGAGTCCAGCGACATAGCCATTACGCTAACTGCTGATCCCAGCTCCTGACTGTTTTGACTTAGTTTCCTAGAGAATGGTCTTGGTGTCATTTTATTTCCCCTACCTTTAGAGTTATGTACGTGTTATTGCCAGAAGGTGCATGCATTTGCCAGAGAGAGACAGAGAGAGAGAAAGCACCACCCAATGGGACATGGTCACACCACAATTTCTTCTCCATTTCACTATCTCATCAAGATTTTATGTGCACACATACACATGCCCAGTACACTTTTCAAGCCACTAAGGTTGGGACAGGTACTGTATATAGTCAGCTGTGTGGGCTTGGCTTCTTTAATTACTGGGCTACAAGGCGGGCCCAATGTGTGTTTTAATCTATTCAGAGAACAAAATCAACAGATATTAGAGGTGGTGAAGAGAAAAACATAGAAAGATGAATACAAACACCAGCTCAAGGTACAAACTCAGAACTACTGGGTTTCCTAAGCATATGGATGTTACTTTCTATCTGTTCAGAAATAACACAATAGGGAACCAATGTTTTATTGTTTCAGCACACGGTGAGTGTTAGCACACCAACCATCCAGTGGAAGATAAACCTACCAGGTTTACCTTGTACCAGGTTTACCTGATCAGGGCCATTTAGATCACAGGAGGTCTTAGATAAGGACAGGTCACAGAATCAGTGGAGTAAATTCAGAACCTGTTTCAGCTTCAGATCCAGTTCAGGAGGAATAGAGAAGACTTAGATCTATGGTTTGTCATTTCTGAGAGTAGAAGGCAGGACTCGCCAAAGCAAGAGAAGATGGCTGTCTTGGTATGCTGAAGGCGCCCATGGCAGAAATAAAATGGGTAACTTTATCTTTCTTCTTAAGTAAAGAATTTAAGAAAAGGAAACGATATCCTTAAATGAAAGAGTAGTGACCCACTAATTGTTTTTAATAAAATCATGAAACTTGACATACTTGTCTGAAAAAATAAGGAGACTTCTTCAAGTTGAAGGTCAGGAGCAAACTCATAGCTTAGAGGTTAAGGGAGTTGGATCCAACATGGCCAATCATTCATGGTTCAGATCCTTATTCTGGGCTTGAAAATTATGTGTACATACATGTGTATGTACATGCTTGAGATTCCAACAGGATGAAGAAATGGAGGAGAAGGGATTGCCATGTAAACACACCTCATTGAGAAGAGCTTTCTCCCTGTCTCTCTGACGAGTACATATGCTCTATAGCAAATAAAAAAAATAAATAAATAAAAGGGGTCAGCACATAGTGTAGTGGTTCAGGTGTTGAACACCCACATGACTGACTACAGTTTGAGTCCCAGACCTGGCAGCTTGAAAGTTATGGTAGGAGCTTGTGTGTATATGCCCAACATCTCAGGAGAAAAGTGGAGAAGAAGAGATTGTGGCATGACCATCCCTCCTGGGGGTTAATTTCTCACTTTCTCTCTCTCTGTGTCTCTCTCTGCCTTTCTCTGGCAAGCACACGTACCCTATAACAAAAACTTTGTAAACATTTAAAAAGAATTTGAATATATATAATATAAAATAAACATAATCTAGAACTAAAACCTCAGATTATTTCAATTATATTTGGAAATTGAGGTGTGTTATGTTTCTCATTTGGCCTAGGGAAAATTCATACTTTTTCATTTTAAATAATAATAAAGAACTAGGTTTATTTTTGTTGTTGTTTATTTATTTATTTATTTATTGGAGAGGTTTTTGCTATAGGGCACGTGTGCTCGTCAGACAGACAGAGAGAGACAGAAAGCGAGAAATCACCCCCCAGGGGGGATGGCCACGCCGCAATCCCTTCTCCTCCATTCTCCTCTCGGGATCTTGGGCACACATGCACACGCGCCCGGCATGAGTTTTAAGCAACTGGGTCCGGGACACAAACCGCGGTAGACTACATGGGAGTCCAGCAACATAACTATTATGCTAACTGCTGGTCCCAAGAACTAGGTTTATTTTTTTCCTTAGGTTTATTCTAACAATAACAGAATGGGTATGTTTAAAACCCTAAAATTTGAACATTATATTGTTAGAACTAATAAGTATAGTAAAATTTCAGGATACAAAATCAACACACAAAAATATCAAAAGTGATTCTGTACACTAAAAACAAAATTTCCAAAAGAGGAAATTAAAAGAACAATGCTATTTACAGTAGCAACATCAACAATTACTTAAGAATAAATTTAACCAAAGAAGTAAAAAACTTTTACTCTGGAAACTATAAATGTTCATTAAAGAACTTGAAGAAGACACAAATAAATGGAACGATATCTTGTGTTTATGCATTAGAATAATTAATATTGTTAAAATATTCATACTACTCAAATTAATCTACAGATTCATTACAATCACTATCTAAATCCCAATGTTGTTTTTTTCATAAAAATAGAAGAAAAACTCTGAAAATACACATGGAACTACAAGAAAACATGTAACAGTGCAAGGCAATCAAGCAAAACAAAACTGGAGATACCACACTACTTGATTGGAAATTCTGTAAAACAATAGTAGTTAAAATAGCATAGTATGATATAAAAATATGCAATTAGAATAGTGTAGAAGGCCCAGATATCAAACCACATATGCAGGATATATTGATTTTCAATGTAGTTATCAAGAATATGCAACAGGGCCAGTTCCATAGTGTAATCCTTAAGTGATATGCAGAGGATCCAGATCCCACATGATCAGTAAGGGTTCTAGTTTCAGCCCTAAAAGATTAAAACACACACTGAGCATGTGCCCAGAATCTTGACAGGATAGAGAATTAGAGGAACAAGGATTGTGGCATGACCAGGTCCCATCGAGGGTGTTTACTCTCTTTCTCTCATTGTCTCTCTCTCTCATGCACACACACAAACACACACACACACATACATTCTGGTGTAAAAAATATAATAAAAATAGTACATAGTAGTAAAAAGACAGTTTATTCTATTGATGGAGTTGAGAAAACTAGATGTGCCTATGTAGAATAATGAAATTAGACACATCTCACATTATATACAGAAATAAACTGAAAATGAATTAAAGACTTAAATATATAAGACCTGAAACCATAAAACTACTAGAAGAAAACACAGGGGAAAAACTACAACATTTGTCTGGGCAATGATATTTTTAGATTTGATCACAGAATATAGGCAAAAAAAGTAAAAATAGACAAATAGGATTACATCAAACTAAAAAGCCTCTCCACAGCAAAAGAAAAAATTAATAGAGTGAAAAGACAATATTTGCAAATCATATATTCATTAAGGAATAAATATCCAAAATATATAAGGAACTGAATCAACTCTATGGAGAAAAAGCAAACAATCTGAGTTAAAACCTGGCAAAGAAACTGAGTAGTATCTTTCTCAAAGAAGATATGCAAATGGTAAGTGAATACATAAAAAATGCTCAACATCACCAATTATTATAAAAGTGCAAGTTAATACTGTGGTGAAATAGCACCTCACCTTTGTTAAAATGGCTATTATCAAAAAGATGAACAATAACAAGTGTTGGCAAGGATATGGAGAAAAGACAACCCCATACACTACTGGTGGGAATTTAAATTAATATAACCTTTATAGAAAAATGTATGGAGTATCTTCAAAAAGTTAAAAATAGAATTATCATAAGATCCAGCAATACTTCTGTATGATTACCAAAAAAATTTGAAATAAATATGTTGAAATGTCTACAATCCTGGTGCTGGCAGGTGGTGTGGTGGTTAAAGGTGCTGAATTCCCACATGGCCAACTAAGGTTCGAGTCCCAGACCTGGCGGCTTGCCTTCTCATTTTTCCTTTCTCTCTCTCTCTGTCTCTCTCTCTCTGGTCAAATTAAAAAATAATAATAGCAAACAGAATTAATAAATAAATTGTTTTTAATATCTACAGTTCCATGTTCCCTGCAGCATTATTCAAAATCAACAATTTACAAAATCAATCTCAGTATTCATCAATAAATTAATGATAAAGAAAATGTGGTATATATACACAATGGTATACTATTCAGTCTTTAACAAAAAAAGAAATTCTGAGGCCAGCTGGTGACATGATGGTTAAGGTAGCTGGATCCCACATAGCCTACTGTGTGGTTTAAATCCTGAATCTGACATCTGGAAAAACATGCTGAGTGCATGTGCATGTGTGCCCAAAGTCCTGTCAGGAGGAGGAATGAGGAGCGATTGCAATGTGGTCATCTCCTCGATGGAGTCCTTTCTCACTTTCCCTCTCTCTGTCTCTCTCTGGTAAACATGCATGCCCTATAGCAAAATTCTTTTAAAAATAAGAAAGAAAGAAATTCTGTCATTGACAACAAAACATATGGAATCATAGAACATTATGCTAAGTAAAATAAGCTGGGCTCTGAAAAACAAATATCATGTGTTCTTCCTCACATGTGGAATCTGAAACAAACTAATAGAAGCAGAGAGTGGAATGGTGATTATCAGAGGTGAAAAGTGGAGGAACAGGGAGTTGATGGTCAAAGGGTATAAAGTCTCATCTAGAAGAAATAAGGTTCTATTTTTGGTTTTTGTTGTTATTTTGAGATCCATTGCACAACTTGGTGGGTATAATTAATAATAGTGTATTGTGCACTTCAAAATGGCTAAAAGAGGACATTTCAATGTTCTCACAATAAAAAAATTATTTAATGTAATATATATGGTAATTATCTTGATTTAAGTATTCTAGATTTATTCATAAATCATAACTTCACTGTGTACTCCATAAATATGCCCAATTATAATCGTTCAATTTATAATTTAATTTTTGATGTTAAGAAATGAAATATACAACTTCACATCACTTGAGGGTAAAGAAAGGAACAAAGTTCAATGCAAGAATGCACGATACAACTTTTTGAAATTACGCATGACAATTTTTGTAAAAGGTGAGCTTCACGTTGTTTATATATATGTGCATTAAATTTGGCAACATATATGACTTTTACAGTTTCTTCATAGGTGTTGTGTGTGTGTGTGTGTAACATGAGGTATAAGGTTAAAACATTTTTAAATAAAATGAGATAAGACATTTAAAACAATGAAAATACCAAAAGGTTTATTCCAAAAAAGACTATGAATTCCTTTCATTTAAATTCATGTACTCTGGAAGAATGAAGGAGAGGGTGTTGGCACAAAGGATTGACAACAGTAGCCAGGATTTTTGCAGTGAAAAAAAATACATGTATCTTGGTTGAGAATGTACCTAGATGTAAGAAAGGGTAGGTGTAAGTTGAGATCCTAAAAAGATAGCCAGGTAGAAATCAGGATGTAGCAAGATAATTAAGCTTTCAGTATAAAGAATAGCAAGATTGGGCTTACAAGGTGGTATGGTTGTAAGGTGGCTGAACACTACAGGGTCCACTGAATGGTTCGAGTCCCAGACCCAGTAGCTTGAAAAACACAATGGGCATGTATATGTGTGCCCAAAATCCCAAGAGAAGAATGGAGAAGGAATTGCAGCATAGTCATACCTCCTGAGGAATGCTTCCTCATTTTCCTTCTCTCTCTCTCTCTCTCTCTCTCTCTCTCTCTCTCTCTCTCTCTCTCCATGAGTGCATACATCCTAGGGCAAATTAAAAAATAAATAAATACAAATTTTAAAATATAACAAGACTTGATGGGATGGAGTTGAGATAGAAGGTGAGGACTAGGAATGAAAAATAAAGACGAGAGTATTACAAACCAAGCAGCCTGCTGGAAAAAGTAGAGTGAGAGGTTCTCAAGGACCAAAGATTTTTGAGAACTGTAATGTTATAGGTTTAATTTTAATGATGCTATAATTTAAACTTCCTTTAATTCATTAAACAATTCAATGGCCCCAAAACTTCAGGGAATGACTGCTATACACACTATCCTGAAAAGTGGAGAAGGACATGGGCAGTGTCCTGTGTGGGGCGAATAATGTGGAAAATAGCACACAGACACGAATAAATCATGAACTGAACTAATCAGTGGAAGAAGGAAGCCAGGGTCAGGAGAGGCCAGCAGAAATAGAGGTACCCCATCCTCTCAACAACCTAAAACACTCATAATTTCTCACTACACAAGGGACAAGGGATTCAAGCCAAATTTCAAAACACAGATTGACTCTGAGTGACATGTTGGATCCAGAATGTATAGTCTCTCATCAGGCTAACTGGAAACCCAGCTTAGGAGTTCAACATTTGAACTGTAAAGGTTTTCTGTAACAATAGCAAGATTAATGTTACCAATTAAAATATAGTGGCCCGGGACTAGTAGTTAGCGTAGTGGCTATGTCACTGAACTCCCATGTAGTCAACCGCGGTTCAAGTCCTGGACCTGGTGGCTTAAACTCATGCCGGGTTCATGTGTGTACATGCTGCATGCTCAAGATCCCGAGAGGAGGATGGAGGAGAAGGGACTGTGGCATGGCCATACCTCCTGGGAGATGATTTCTCGCTTTCTGTCTCTCTGTCTCTCTCTGTCTCTCTGGCGAGTGCACGCGCCCTGTAGCAAAAACCTCTCCAAAAATAATAATAATAATAATAATAACAACAACAACATAATGGCCCAAAACACATTTTAAATTAAAAAAGAACTTATAAGAAATAGTTACATGAGTTTCTATAGCAAAGTTTACAAAGAAAGGAATTACAGATTTTCTTTTTTTAGATTTCTAAATAGCTATAAAGTGCTGAGCCTTCAAACCAGAAGACCAAAAGTCTGTTAAATGCTAAAATGTTCAAGTTAAGGTATGGAAAAAAAGGTATCACTAATTAATTAATAAAATATTATCTTCTATCGGAAATTTGCTTAAAACAAGTACCGTAAATCCACAAGATAGGTGAGAGCAACTGAAAGAATCAATGAAAAGAAAATAGAAAAGTATGTAAGGATTATACCTGATAAAATAGTAGCTCATTTTACTATTTCCTGTAAAGGAAATGAATGAGTCACAAGAATAGGAATTTCTGGTTAGTGAGCGATCAGAGCCAAATGTGACCCAACTAGTAAATAGAGTAAAGAAAACATTGAGAAAGATCTTAGACAATAGATTTTGAAATCAGAATAGGTCCTCTAATAAGCTGTGAGCCACAATAAGATGAAAAGAAAAGAGAAAAAGAAGAAGGAAAAGAGAATAAGACTCCTTCCTGATGATTCAGGCAATGACTAGCAACCACCTCAAGATGCCAAATGCTGCTGAGCAGTAGGCCTTTGGAAAGGTTGAAGGAAAAAACCCTGTCACCTCCACAAACCTAGATTCAATGAATTAAATACAGGATGGACTGTGATGCAGCAGTAATATGCAAGGGGGAAGGTTCTAGATTCAAGTTGTGAGACCTCTCTGAATATGCCAGACCCATGTATACACAGGATCCAGAACTGGCTGAAGCTGGGGATGGACCATGTCATCAAGACCTTGTTAAAGGTACTATCTCTGTGTCTTTCTATTTCTGTTTCTCTCTATCTCTTTATCTCATAAGAAATAGATAAGCTGTGAGGGGGGAAAAAAGCCAGAGGATCGCCCTGTACCTTTTTATTTCTTTCTTTATGATAGAGCACGTATGTATGTGTGCACGTGAGAATAAGAGAGCACAAACGAGAGAGAAATGAACACCTTACACAAGGCCTGATCACACTGCAATCCCTATCCTCCAGTCCTCCAGCCCATTGAGTCTTGGGCACTCACACATTTGCTCACTGTACTTTAGGCTGATTAGGCCAGGGATTTGAACCATGGTCACCGTGTAGAATCCAGCTTCTCTTGAGCAGCACATTATATGTTTTCCATATGAATTCCATCTCCAAGCTCCAAAAGGCTGGAGAGGAAAGTTCTTTTCTTTTCAGGAATAGTGAGCTATCACCTTGACAGTTTGGCCATCCATCCATGTTCAGCCTTGCTTATAACATGACTGAATACTTTCTACATGTCAACTTGTCTGTTAGAAATGTATTCAGCTGACACTCTTCTTTTCACCACTACATCAAGTTTAGTATGGAATACACATTGCATACTCAGTAAATACTAAGAGAAGTTTTTTAAATGTTTAGAATTTTTTGTTTGTTTGTTTTGAGAGATTTTTTTCTATAGGGCATGTTCCCTCACTGGAGAAATGGAGAGACAGAAAGCAAGAAATCACCACCCAGGGAGATGGCCACACCACAATCCCTTCTCCATTCTCCGTCTGGGATTTTGGGCACACATGCATATGCTCCTGGTATGAGTTTTAAACTGCTGGGTTTGGAACTAAAACCACGGTCGGCTATGTGGGAGTCCAGTGACGTAACCATTATGCCATCTGCTGTTCTCATGTTTAGAGTATATTTAATAATTATTTCTTCCTACTCAAGATCAGAAACCAAAGTCATAGGTTTACTCTGGAGAATTCTTAGGCATTTCCACTCACCCCTTACCTTTCTGGGCCTTTACTCCTCATCCATATAATAAGGAAATTTGACGAGTAATCTCTAATGTTGTCTTTCAGGTCTAGGATTCTGGGATTGCCTCATCTTAAGCAATGGCAACGGCACTGGCCACAAGATGTATTCTTTCTGCTTCGGTCAGAAGTAAGGAAGGGGAGGAGAGTTCTGAGTAGGGCAGCATAGCATGTACATGGAATCCTGAAGAATCAAGCCACATTCCATATCTTTGCTTCCTTACCTTCCTCTTCTCTCTGAACTGGCATTTTTCACATCTGATGTTCTCTGAAGCTGCTCCTTCCTAGTTTTTGATTTTTAGCTCCAGTGGAAGCCTGAAACAGGCCAAGAAAGAGTACATTGAAGGAGATGTGAATTCTCTTGACTTTCCTAGTCAAGTAAAAGTTTGGAAAAAAAATACTTCCACACTCGACCAGACACTTCCAAAGTAGAAGGTAGTCTTTAAAGAGATAGTCCTACAAGTTCACTACGTAGGTGTTAGTGTCCATGAGCATTTTCAAAATTTGTCATTGAGAACAGACTTTCTGTCTAGAACTTCTCAATACTCTTCCCCCAACTGCTCATAAGCCAGTCTACTACTGTCAAGTCTGATATAACCTCAACTCTGGTTAAAAGAAAAGTGAAGATTCTCTTAAGTGCAATGCTTATGTTAGCTGTGGAATTCAAGGTTTTCATACATATTTCTATCTTCCATCATCAAAGCATGTATTCAGGGTCCATTGGTGCTTAGTTGAGAATTAGAAGCTAAGGTTTGACTAGGAATATCCCCCATTAGCTTTGTAACTCACATATTCACAAGATCTGAGGCTTGAAAATGACAGGATTATAGGTGATATCAGAAGTGATATTGTTCTGTAAATCATTTGGGTCACAACTGTGAGGACAACTTACTTCATTGCAATGAAACCATTCCAGAGGCCATTAACTGATCCCAAGGTTCACCTAATAACCTCTTAAAATAAGGGCTCAAATGGAGAAAAGAGCGAATTGCTAATTACAGAACTCTTTTTATCAGCATGGGATTTTTTTATTTGAGACACCTAATTTTGATTCCTTCTTGCCAAAAAAAAAAAAAAAAAAAAAAAAAAAAAAAAAAAAAAACTGTAAAAATTGAATCTTCATTTCACACTATGAATTTATTTTAGATTGATACATGGGTATGTATTACCATTTAACTCAGATATTGATAAGACATTTGGTTTTTTCCTTTGGGAAGAGGTTTAAAAAAATAGCTAAAGAAATTAATATCAGCCCAATAGATAAATTTGTTTCTAGAATTTATCAGATGTTTTCAAAAATGTGATTATTTCTTGGGACCAGCAGTTAGCGTAATGGCTATGTCACTGGACTCCCATGTAGTCGACCGCGGTTCGCGTCCCAGACCCAGTGGCTTAAACTCACGCCAGGCGCATGTGCGTGCGTGCCCAAGATCCTGAGAGGAGAATGGAGGAAAAGGGATTGCGGCGTGGCCATCCCCCCTGGAGGGTGATTTCTCGCTTTCTCTCTCTGTCTCTCTCTGTCTGTCTGGTGAGTGCACGCGCCCAATAGCAAAAACCTCTCAAAAAAAAAAAAAAAAAGTGGTTATTTCTTTTCAAAGCAAAGGGTAGTAATTATCCCTAAAGAATGTTAAAGCCAGATGTCATTTTTTCTTACGTCAATCTGCTAAGCAACATCACCTAGTCTAGTTAAACTTTATCTCCACCAGGAAAGAATTTGGAGTTTGCCATGACAAAATAAAATTTTAAAAAATTAATTAAAAAAAAGGCTAAAACCACTCCCAGAATGCCAAAGAATCTTTTTTCCAAAGCTAATTAAACCACATGGTGCACTTAAATATTTCTATCATATCTTTATAATACAGAATTACAGAAGATTATGTTTTAGTTTCATATTAGGATTTTGTGCATGGTGTTCTGTTCCAACTAATAAAATCATGCTACTCCTTTTAAGAAACATTTGCCATGAAATAAGTAAGTGTTTCATCATGTCTTTGTTTCTAAAATCTTAAAGGTCTACTCCATTGTTCCCCATTGTTCAGACCCCTGGAATAAATTACTACAATCAGACCACATAGGGAGAAAAGTTAGCTCCTGATTACAAAGGAGTCAGTCCAAGAGGTAAAGTATTAATCTATGTTAGTTTTTAACAATCCCATTTTCCTCATTAGAATGTACTCTCCCATTAGGCCATGTTCAAACAGTATTTTCATCAGTCACTTGCCCCTTTACCATTATGTTTCTGCTGAAATCCAAGGTCCCCTATAGTTAATGTGAGTGGCTAACCTTATACTCATCTCCAATGTCCCCTTGGTAATTTTATCTGACTATTATGATTTGTCACTGTCAAGCCATTTAGGCCTTTGGCTTGAGTCTTATTTTTCCTGCAGGTGTCAAAAATGCAAAACCACAATTTATAAAACACCAGATGACAGAATCCTATTTGCACTGGTTCTGAAATGCCAAAATGTAACTTTATTTAAAATATCACAACCTTCTCTTCAAACTAGTTGCAAGAATTCCAGGGTGGTCTGAAGAGTTGATTCAAAAAATAAATGCGACTGCAGCAACTTACAATTCTTAAGGCCAAACATCCAGATGTGTCAATAATCTGTGTAAATTAGAAACAGATGGAAGCCCTTGTTGAAAAATAAATATAATAGAATTATTTCCTTTTGCTTCCTTGTGCTTTCACACACTTGAATTTATTCCTTCCACATTTTTTTTAGTAGGTTTAGTTTTAAAAACAAAAATGATTTCTATTTTTCACACAGGGGCGTAGCTGGGTGTAAAATTCTCCAGAAAAAGTAAAGAGCAGTTAATTTTGTGACTTATTTCACACCCAGTGGAGCTAATTCAAGCACAGAGGCTCTCTAGAGTTAGTTGGTGTCTATAACCCAACCAAATCCTTGGGGATAGATTCTAGATCACTATTTGCCATGGCATGTAATTGTTATCATGAAATCCACTCTTTGTTCCCATAAGGCAACTCCAGTTATGAGATAAAATAAATATGTCATATACAATAGAGCTACATTCCTGACAACTTCTAGTTACTTTCATTTTATGTAATCATAAAGTTGTTCTTTAGAGTTAAGAAAGGAATTTTTTTTTTTTTACATCTTTTTTAGGAGTGAACTTGCTTCTTAAATCCCACCAGAGTCTGGTAGGTGGAGTGAGAGACAAGTGTGTATCACTAGGAGTTTGTGGAAGAGACAAATGGTTGTTGGTAGATAGAGGGTTGCAAGATATATATCAGAGGTTTACATTTCCTTCGAGCATAAATACCGCAGCCAACTACAGAAAGTTGTTTATTACACTGTGGACATCAATTAGACTATTCTGGTGACTATAGAGTTCTTATCATGTGGAATCCCTGGGGCCATTTTGTCTCTATCATAATGAAATCCAGGGAGGCAGATTCAGCTACTTAAGAGTGCCCTGAAAGATAGCTTTAAATATTGGGTTATCAGAAAAGTCATGACATATTTTTTAATAAAATGAGCCCAATCCACATTTACCTCTTCACTCTCTAACACTATTCCAAATGATAGTAGTGATAGTAACCTTCTTGCCAGAGTTTAGCCCTATAGAATTATTTCATCAGTTAATATCAATATGCAGTTCCTCACTTAATTGTTGATGCCAATTATTCATGCCTAAAAGTAGCAAAAAGTTATAATATTGATTATGCAGTGTCCAGGACTAAACTGTATTAACCAAAAGGCAACATTTGAGAAATCTGAAAAGCCAAATTTTGAAAAAATTGACCCTACCTAAAATAATAAATAAACAGGGTTTCCCTTCAGTGCTGTTAATCTACTGCTTACTCTCCCATTCCATTATGAAAAGACTACTAGATCTTACCCAATGACCATTCTCCCCTAACTCTTTATTAATAAAACTTTTGGGGAAGGGAGGTAGGTCTTCGTGTCAGAAAACTACCTTTCTTAGCTCCTTTGTAGATAAACACGTTCTGAAATGAAGCTTCAAGGAAAGCTCTTTAAAGAAGTCTTACCTAACCAGCAAATACTCTTCTCTCATTCCCTCCTTCCTCTTTCTCTACCTGTATTACAGATGAGATTGCTGGAGCTCCAACAGCTATTCTATAAGCTCGAGGATGAAAGCAAAGAGCCTCTTCCCTGATAGCATTAGAGAGCTGCCAAGTAATAGACCAGCTTGCCTACATCTAGAGCTAAATGTAAGTTGTCATCTTAACAAAGGACGCTATTTCACAGTCTCTGTTAGCAGCTGCAGAACACAATTTCTGATACACTCTCTAAGAAATTTCCACCTCAACCTCTGCCTTGGTTCTACCTATCCAGGCACTCACAAGACAGTCTATCACCTCCTTCAACCTATCAGAAAGCTATTACTGTTTTTCTTTTGTGTCTAAAATCCTGTCTCTGACAAACTCTTCTCCAGTGAGAAAAAAGAAATTGTGTTTATCCTCTCAAAGATGGCTTTGGTGCTTTCACTATTTTGTATTTATCTTGGGCTATATTTATAAGCCAGCACCTTTTCAAAAGATTTACGTAAGGCAGTTTATCACGTGGCTAATCTGATTACTTAATATTGGTTACTGAGCTGATAGAAGAGGTCATTGTAGAAAACAAATAAAAGCAAAAATGTGGAGACAATTGTATTATACCAACGATAGATAAAATTATATAAATAGAATCCTTTTCTATCCAAGTATTCTTACATAAACCATCTTCTGAAGTTAAAAACAGGACTAGTCTAATAGTATAGCCGTCAAGTGCTATGTATAGGGTGCCAGATTCCACATGGCCAACCATAATTTGAGTCCTGACCACAGCAACTTGAAAAACGCACCAGACACATGTTTATGCATGCCCCAAATTCTGATGAGATGGAGAAATGGAGGAAAAAAAATTGCGGTATGACTATGCCCCACTGGGGAGTGCTGCCTGTCTCTCTGTGCCTCTCTGTTTCCTCTCTCTAATGAGTGCACATGTGCTCTAACAATTAAAAAAAAAAAATGGTGAGGATGAGTCGGATTAAATAACCACAGCAAAACAAAATATTAGCAATCATTGAAATTTTTTCCCCAGAGCAAAAATGCAGCAAATTAAAAGAAGTTTAAAATCATTTTTTCTCTAAACATGGGTTTCTTCTTCTGGAAACCCATTCCTTCTTGAAGTGGCTTGTCCATTTGCTCTGTTTGTTGTCATTACACTATCAACAAGTTGGATAAAAGGCTTTTACAGACATGTGCAATTGTTTGGGTTAAAGTGCAGCTGCTTCGAGACTGTTCCTGCTGACTCCATCTGGATGGCTGACTACTGAAGCAGCACTCCTTCCTTGGCTGTTCTACTGTCTTCCTTTCAAAGACAATTTATATGTATCTTATGCACCTGATCTCATTGAGAAGGACACAGAGACGTTGCTTTTCTGCAACCCACCTCCTCAGACCAGCCCTCAACCTATCCTCTTGTCCTGATTAAAACCAAACTAAGAACTGGGCTCCAAATGTTTCTTGTCTATTTCCTTTGCAACTCTGCAAACTGGGTTTCTATCTTTAACACCTAAATCCCCCTCCTCTTCTCATCTCCCCATTAGGAACTGATGATTCAGGAAGGAAATTGAGGAGAGAAAGGGGTGGGGAAAAGGAAGGGAAAAAACTGTGCCTGAAAAACAAATTTGTTGCTATTGAGTCAGAAAAACTGAATCCAAAAGTAGTGACTCATTGTGCTGAGGGACATTGTCTTGCCTAATAAGTAAAGGCAAGTGGCCAAATACACACCTGCCCACAGGTAAGGAATTTAATTATTCCCAGGACTGCAGATACTGTGACCTTAATTCATGCAAATGTATGGCCTCGATTCTGCACATTTGCCTGGCAATGTTCTCTAGTTTACCATACTGTTCCTCTTCTCAGCTGTCATTTCAAAAACTATGCAAGGAAACAGCAATATGCTCAGACATGTTAGAAGTCCATGGCTCAAGAAAAGCAACTGCACCATGGCCTCTTCTCTGTAAACTTCTATTTGAGGGAGGAGTGGGGGGAAGACATAGTTCCAATCTATCTCTCTGTTGATATTGCATCTTTAATTTCACTTGTAAAAAAAAAATTACCTGAAATAGGTGTACTCTCTCTGATGTTAGGGAAGTTTTTCTTTGCTTTTTAGAGGTTTTTGCCTTAGGGTGCCTCACTTGCTGGGGAGAAAGAGACAGACAGAGACAGTGAGAGGGAAAGTGAGAAATCACCCCCATGGGGGATAGCCACGCTGCAATCCATTTTCCTTCATTCTTCACTTGGGATCTTGGGCACGCACACGTGCTCCTCATGAGTTTCAAGCCACCAACCGGGTCCAGGACTCAAACTGCAGTTGATCATGTGGTAGTCCAGTGATGTAACCATTATGCCATCTGCTGGACCCAGGGAAGAATGTATCAAAAGAGGCATTCACGGGGCATCCTGTGCTGTGGTGATTAAGGTGGCTGGATCCCAGATGGCCGACTGTGCAGTTGGAGTCCCAGACCCAGAGCCGCAGGAAGCAGTTTGTGCATGTATGTTCAATATACTGAGAAGAGAATGGAGGAGAAAAGATTACAGCATGACTATCTCCTTTGGAGGGTACTTATCACTTTTCCACTCTCCCTCCTTACCTATCTCTGTCTCTCTACAGCAAGCTCATATGCCCTATGGCAAATAAAAATAATTTAATCTTTTTAAAAAGGCATTCAGCTATAATTATTAATGTTATTTGGTTTTAATTTAATGGATCTTGGGCTAGCCTGTGGTTAAGGCAGCTGGATCTCACATAGTCAACTGTGTGGTTCAAGTCCCAACCTCAGCAGCTTGTAAAACACACAAGGCACATGTGTATGTGTGCCCCAAATCCAAGAAGGATGGTTTAATGGAAGAGATTATGGCATGACCATTCTCCAAGGGGGGGTGCTTTCTCAATCCCTCCCTCTCCCTGTCTCACCAAGTACACACACCCTCTAGCCAAAAAAAAGAACCTTATCAAAAATGTATTAGTCAAGTACCAAACACACCATTTTCCCCTCCACCATGTAATGGAGAATGTCTTATGGATGACTCTCAGATCTCTATCTCCATTCCAGAACACTCTTTCCTGAGACCCATTTGTACCAACAGGTGACATAGCATAATAAATAAATGAACAATTTCTGGAGCCAGACTGCTTAGAGCTGAATCCCTACTCTAAATGACCAACTAAATGACTTTAGATAAATGACTTTAATCTCTGTGCTTTGGTTTCTTCATCTGTAAAACGGGATAGTGACATACATTATTAATTCCAAGAAGGGTATTCTTTGATCTTGGAACTTGGAACTTATGGCACCTTAGATTTCATGAAATCAACTACAGGAGTTATTAGGGTGATTGTGAGAATTAAATCAGTTAAAATACACAATTTAAGACAATATTTGGTACATACTCGGTTTTTGATAAATGCTTACCAATAGTATTTCATTAATGGACATAGCCTTTTTAATTTGCAGGCACCTCAAACTTACTCCTTTAAACATGCTACTTCCCCCCATCTTTGTCTTGTTTAATGCCAGTCACACCAGCCAGAAACATGGATGTTACCACTGATTCTTTCTTTTCCTTACCTTCTGTATTCAGTCACTAAACAAATAGTCTTCACACTTTCCCCTCCTGCCAAGTCCACTGCCACATTGGTCATTGTCATTGACTTGGAGTATGGCAGCCTCCAGTCAACACCCACTTTGCCTTATGAATCATTTTCCTGATATGGGAATTCTATCATAGTTCTCCTCATTTCCAATTTTTCAGTGGTCTCCCACCACCTCCAGGACAAATACCAACTCTATACTATGGCACAAAATTCCTGGCTATGAGGTTGGATTCCAGACCTCAATTAGCCTTACCCTCTGCCACAATCCTTCCTTGTCTGATGCTCCATCTTCCAGAGGCACTTGCCACTCCCAGAATCCTCTGGGGAGTATTGTCTCTGAATTCTTCTCTTTGCCTGAAGCAGTCCATTCCCTTTGATCTACATGGGCCAGTCCTTCAAAACTCAGAAAGGAGACAGATGGGGGCCAGCAAGTGGCATGGTGGTTGGGGTGCAGGACTCCCACATAGCCAACCATGGTTCAAGTGCTGGACCTGGTGGCTTGCTTTCTTGCTCTCTCTCTCTCTCTCTCTCTCACTATGTCCCTCTCTGGTCAAATTAAAATAAATATATAAATAAAATTTTAAAAATTAAAAAAAGGAAAGGAGACAGATGATCTTTCTTTTATCTCCTTTCCTTCCTAAATTCTTATAGATACTCTGTATTCTCACCTCACCTTGTTTGTATTTTTACTTTATTTCTCTAATTCTCAACCTGTTTATCTTCCTTAGTTGACAATGAATGTTCTAAGGTCATATTTCTTTATAACTAATAATTAGTCTTTTTCTGTAACATAGAAGAAAATCAAATACTATTGTTAAATGAATAAAGGTTGAGCCAGCTAGTGGCATGGTGGTTAAGGCAGCTGGGTCCCACATGGCTAGCTGAGCATCTGAAGTCCCAGGCCCAGAGACCTAAAAAACACACTGGGCATGCGTGAATGCATGCCCAAAATCCCAAAAGAGGAATGGAGGGGAAGAGACTATGGCATGGTCATCCCCCAGGGGAGTGATTTCTCACTTTCTCTCTCTCTGTCTCTCTCCAGAGAGTCCGCCTGCCCAACAGCAAAAGCTAAATAATAATAATAATGAATGAAAGTAAATGAATGAAAGTCAATGTAACATGATATTATATGACACTATACTGAGAAAAATATATGGAGAAAAAAATCGAGGCAGGATAATATAAGAAAAGAATTCAGTTAAATCTTTCTCTGAGCTGAAACAATTAGTTCTCTCCCAAAAAATATGCTTTTTTCTTATTTCCCTTTCCTAGAAAGTGCTATCATTGTGATAAGCAATCCAGGCTATCATGGCCTCAAGCCAGGGTACTTTAGCTCTTTTTTTCAAATATTTATATCAATACTCTGCATAGACACCTGACAAATGGATATTGTTCTTATTCCTATTGCAAAACAACATCCTGTAATGCACTGTCCTGTTTTTTTATCGAAAAGGTGACAAACTATCAAAATGCTGTTAGGAATAAAAACTGCATATGTGGTCATAACAAATCAATGGAAAACGTGGACAAATACCAAACCTCAATTGCACGCTCTGATTTAAAGTGCTTCTTAAATGACTGTCACTTATTGTGAAAGGCACAAGCACTTTATAGACTTCCAACACAATGCCAACCCCACCCCAGCCTCCATGTGTGCTCCCAGGTTAAAGCTATGTCAGTGTGACCAAAACAATGTACCAGGAAAGTCCATATGTTAATTATACTTTGAGATTCTTTTGTGGTATGGAAGAAATACAGAAGGCAATGAATGTTTGACTCTCCTTTCCCCCAGTCTCACCAGGATATGTTTCAGATAAAAGGCTTGTCCAAGCGTGGGGCCAGCCTTGTAGCACAGTGATTGAGTGCTATGCCTAGGGAACTAGATACCACATGGCCAACTGTGGTTCAAATGCCAGCCATGTGTGTGTGTGCATGGGTGTGCAAGTGTGTGTGTACCCCAAATCTCCATGGGATGGAGAGTGGAGGAAAAAGGAATATAGCAGAACCACACCCCACTGGAGGGGGTCCTCTATTTCTCTCTGGTGAGTACATGGACCCTCTGGCAATTAAAAAAAGAAAAATTGGTCTAAGAAATACCAACCATCTGTTGAATCAGTATCCTCACAAAGGCTTGCTTAGCACATATTGGTCAAAGGCCATTAGGGACATGAGAGAAAGTGTCAAGAGGTTCAAGTTATTACACTTGCCTTGCCTGGGCCGAGAACCCATACACAACAGTAGGAAATCATGATAGGAAGTTATATCTAGTCTTTACAACACGGCAGGCACATAACATACCCTGGCTGGTTTAGAAGGGGAAAAAAAGATTTCAGAATTAACATATCTGGCAGAGGGTTTTATGAGGCATTCGCTTAATATGTATCTACATTTTCTTTTGACTGAGCACAGGGAAATGACAGAGAGGTGGTAGAAAGGATTGCACAATAGTTCTTAGGAAAAGAAAGGTAGATACTTCATCCATGTAGTAAAAACTGTCTAAGGTATAATAATATTCTGCTGCAGTTGCCTGTGATTACTTTTCAAACTATGCGTCTTATCTTCTGGTCCCATACGGAGGAAGGTAATTAAATGAGAGCCTTCTTACGGTCTCATCCTCTAGGTACCTGCCTCAGAACTGCATTCTCAGCAAAGCAATGTTGTAACTAAGTCCCTCCGGCAATTCCAGTCCTAAGTATCTCCACCCCTTGGAAAGACGCCAAGACAGAACTACCTCCTACTAAATCTCATTCGATAGTAAACAGTACCAAATCATATTGTACCTTAAGTTGTACTGATTACATTCGTGAAGTAAGGCTCCATTTGTATTCTATGTGATTTTCATCAAGTAGAGATGAAAAGAAGAAAAAAAGTTTCAACATCTTTAAAAAGATGTTGAGGGAGACCCTGTTAGCACAGAGGTTAAGGGAGCGGGATTCCACATGGTCCACAGGGATTTGAATCCCCACACCAGCAGCTTGAAAGACACCACATGCATGTGTGTGTGCACCCCAAATCCTGACAAGCTAGAGAAATGCGGGGAAAAGACTGCGCTGTGACCACACCCACCAAAACTTCTCTCTCTTTCTGGAGTATGCATGCACCATCTGGCAACAAAAGAAAAAAAAAAAGTAAAGATATTGAGCCAGATTCTTAACAACCACTATGTTACTTGCTGGGACATTACTAGGGCTCACCAATATTTCCCACTCTTTTCCTATTCCTGGATATGTAGGAGAATAATTCTTTCTTTACTTAGTGAAATTAAACATGGACATCTGCCTTATTTGGCCAATAAAGTGAAGTAAAAGTAATGGGTATCTTTTCTGGGCAGCCTCTGTATTGGTCATCGAAAAAATGCTAAAGCTTTCAAAATTATTCAGCACCCAGAAAGAAGCTTAGATCCTGTTTTATCTAATAAAAATTCAAATGTAGCATTTTTAATAAAATTGGGTTACTAGAATACCACAAAATCCCCTTCCATAGTTCATAATTTTCACTCCAATTAATGTTCTATATGTTGTGACAAGAAAATTGAGCCATTGCCTAATGCGATTGCAATTATAAAGCAAGTCTAAGGTTACAATTAATTTAAATCACAGTAATGACTCAACATTATCAGTTTGGCCTCTGAATCATAAAAATCTAAACTGCAAGCACTACATGCAAAAAATGTACCAGGCTAATTCCTTAACAAATCATTTAGTAGCCTGATAATATTTCAAGGGTATGGAGGAAGTACTTTTTGGTCTACAAATATAAAAAGTGGTCATCTTAATAGTTTGTGTGTTTCTTGGTCCTAAATAAAAGTAAGTCTTCTGAAAATTATTGTAACAGATATTTAAACTTCAGGGCTCAGGAATTTTTTTTTTTTCAGAAATGTTCTCTTATTTTAAATAATCAGATAATGGGGTGATCTACCATCTCTTAAGTAAATCAAAAGCTACATGAATCGGGGCCAGTAGGTGGCATGGTGGCTAAGGCACTGGACTCCCACGTGGTTGACCATGGTTCTAGTCCCAGACCTGGTGGCTTGCTTTCTCACTTTCCCTCTCTCTCTCTGTCTCTCTCTAGTGAGTACATATGCCTTATAGCAAAACTTAAAATAGTAATAATGAATAAATACATTTTTAAAGCTACATGAGTAGGAGTTTACGGTGATTCATACAAAAAGGATCTATGAAGCACTCTCTATGGTGCTCAGTTATGCTTGGTGTTGAAGAAGAAATGATAATATAGAGAGATGTGAGTTCTACCCTCCTCAAACTTACAGCCTAACAACCTCTGTGTATGCACTGCTGTTTTCTCTCCAAGTTCTGAGGTGCGAGGATTCAAGAGAGGGATTCAGGAGATGAAGGCTGGAATCAGCAGGGGCTGACTTTGCTCCTGTGCTGAGAAGCTGATGCTTGTAGGCTGTGCCCTCAGCTGGAGCTACTGACACTGCACTTGCACACGGCCTCTGCTTGTAGCCTGGGATTTAATCACAGCATGGAAACCTCATTATAGTCAGATATTTTACCTGATGGCTCAAGACTCAAAAAAAATTAAAAAAGGAGTGATAAGACAGAACTGGCATTTGCCCTTTAAGACCTAGCATTGGAAGAATCCAGTGCCACTTCTACCACACTCACCACATACCTGCCCAGATACAAGGGGATAGAGTGTAGACCCTACCTCTCAGTGAGAGTCAAGGTTATAGATTTGAAGGTGATGTGGTATGGAAGAACACTGGCAGCCATCTCCAGCTACGGAGATCTGCCCCAAGCTCTCTCCTGAAGTTAAATGCTCCTCTGTCTTATTCAATGCACCTTGGTAATATTCAAACATATTCCAAGTAGGAAGAATGGAATAATAAGCATTGTGTAAACATTGCCTAGCTTCAATAATGACCAACAATCTATCAAGTCAAACAATAAATGTCAAGGATGGCTAATAGGGCAGAAATTAAAAATAGGATTGTCAGTTTTACCATAAGACAGAAATAGAAATATTATGGACAGTAGATAAGAAAAACTCAATAACTGCACCCTGAGGGACATTTAATTCAGAGCCTACATCCACACAACTCAATAACCCTATGGATACCCTGTATTCTTGCACTGAAAAATAACAGAGTTTTCTAATAATGACCCTCCCCATCTAGATAAGGTTAAATTCTACCTAGTATTTTCCAAGAAGGAAGGCAGCAAAATGCGTGCTATATTTTATAAAGTTTTGCATTTAAAAGAGGTACTTTTAGGGATACGCACATTAATCTCACATAGAACAATTCATTTCTCAGTGCTCATTTCTAGGTCATTACTGCTCACTCAGAAAAGATGCAGTCCTAGGTTGCTTTTGCTCAGATGAGATAAAAAGAAAACACTGGGCAGGTTGCATTTTCTAGAACTAATGCCCAAATTCCACCCACAACTACCACGCTGGCACATACAGCACGTTCAAGTAGCTGTGTGCCAACGCACGCACACATTTGTACACAAGCACCTGTTCTGGGTATTTAATTTTGATCCTTATCTCCTAAAACTATTTACCCCCCCAAAAAAAATTTCCTACAGACTTCAGTCCCTAAAGCAGCTAAACTGTTGAAACAACTGGACACAATCTAAAGTCTATAGGCCATTTACTGTAAGGAAGCCCTAATATCCCTGTCGGGTTTTCCCCCAGCAAATTTGCTGGCCTTGTAATAATCTGTTTAGAAGTATATACAATGTCAGTTTGTGTCTCTTAAGTACACACTAGTCAACAGCTGAGAAGAATCAAACACAGTTAAAAATTCTGGGACTGGACAGTGACACAGTGGTAAAATGCAATGCTGTGTCTGCTAAGTAAACCCACATGGGAAGGTTCTCAGCTCACACCTGGAGACTTCCCTGAAGGTGTCAGGCACTGTTGTGCCCATGATTAGGGCTAGCTGAAGCCAAGAGTAGATTACGGTGTCAAGATGCCACAAGCATGCTGTATTCTCTCTCTCTCTCTCTCTCTCTCTCTCTCTCTCTCTCTCTCTCTCTCTCCTTTCTCTCTCTCTCTCTCTCCCCCCCCCCCCTTTTTCACTCATGGAATAAATAAATAAATAAATAAATAAATAAATAAACTTCTTATAAAAGTCTGGAGAGGGTGGTATAGTGGTTGAGGTGCTGGATTCCCACATAGTCAACCATGGTTTTGGTCCCAGATTCAGTGACTTGAAACTTATGCCAGGCATGTGTACGTGCGTGTGTGTGTGTGTGTGTGTCCAAAATCCTGAGGGGAGAAGGGATTGCAGCATAGCCATCCCCCCTGGAGAAGGGTGATTTCTCACTTTCTGTCTCTCTGGCGAGTACCCATGCCCTATGGTAAAAATAAATAAATAAATAAATAAATAAAAATAAAAAAATAAAAAAAAAAACACCTCTCTGAATGAATAAATAAATAAATAAATAAATAGATAAATAAATAAAAAGTATGGGCAGTGTATGTGAAGTATTGGCATTACAGTTTATCAGTAGAGGATAATATATGGTGGGATCATTAATGCAAAAAAGAGGCATTTGATAATATTTTTAAGTTGAATGTTGATCTTTTTTAACCTCTAAATGCCATCAGATATATAAAGGATATCAATGAAGAAGTCTCTTGTCCCAGTGTTCCCGTCCATCCACAATGTTACCTCTGAGTTCTCACAGTGACTTCTAAAACAATATTTCTCATTGAGCAATGGAAAATGTGAGTTATTCTGTAACGTCACTGAATAGCTCTTGAATAAACTGCGGCATAAAGTTCTTTAGACCAGGAATAACTGATGGGATGTGCAAACCAGGTAAATAAACAGGGAATCAAAGAGCACAGGGAGATGTGGCAATATAAAAACAAAAAGCCGAAAAAGCAATAGCGATATTGGTCTCTTTGATTGTTTAAGAAACGTTCGTGAACTTTAAAAAGCTCGCTCTCTCATTCTACACCTCCATCCAAGTCTCTGAGCTTTATTTTCCTTTGCTTTTTTTTAAACTTCTCTAACTGAAAAGTATAATTGTTTCTTTGTTTTCGTTGTGAGAGCCTGTAGGTTGCAAGTGACTGTGGGCTGTTACATTGTCACTGCCAAGAGGACCTATAATGTTAAGTCAGAGGACTAAGAGAGGCTGCAGTCTTCGTGCACAAGCTGTAGAATCTCCAAAAAACAGGCATCCAGACACAAACCCAGGCAGTGTAGAAAAGGTACAAAGGAGGGCTGGCTCCGTGGCACAGCGGTAATGAGCTGCTCAAGAAAAGCTAAATTCCTCATGGTGAGTGAGTTCAAATCCCAGCCTGGTCAGCCTAAGACACCCTGGGCACACACAATATAGCACCCAAGACCCAATGGAGGGCTGGAGAAAGGGCATCACAGTGTACCCAGACCTGTGGGGGAACGCCACTCTCTCTCTTTTGCTCACTCTCTCTCTCATTCACTCTCAGGAGTACATGCACTCTAACATGAATAAAGAAAAAAGGTTTTATGGAAAGAGAAGGACCAAATGGGAAATCAACAAGAAAAGGGAGGAAACCAAAATTATATCCATTTGCGAATAATATCACAAGACAAAAACCTTATAAAAGCGTAAGTTTAGAATTTCCTTTAACCCCTAGACAATTATTACCAATGACTAATTTATATTTTAGCATTATTGGGAATTGGGATCCTAGACCCTAACTACTTTTGTTGCAGTTGTTGTTAAATTCATGACTATATTTTAGTTCACAAACACATGGTATATAATGCTTTATTAAAATACAAAGATTATATCATCTGCAAAGATAGAAAAAGTTGAAATATTATCACTAAAAGAATAGAAATAGTGTGTGAAAAGTAAGACAAATTGTAAGATAAAGTAAGATAGTAGAAACAAGGTAAGTATAGATATAGATATATATATACACACACACAATCACTTTAATGTAAATAAACTCAACTATCCAATTGAAAGACAAAGATTGTCTGATTGTTTGCTTATTTGTTAGAGACATATATACTTCACAAGATACACAATTCTTGGGGGGAAAAAAAAATCCAGACATAAAAAGGGCCAAAGCGAAACTATGTAGACAAATGCAAATCCTCTCTTCTTGGGGAAAAAAACACTGGAGTCATAAAATTAACAGAAAATAAAATAGACTTTGAAGCAGAAAGCATTACTGAAAATAAAAAAATTTTTCTACTACATATTAATCTTTTAAAAATTAACCACGATGGTATAGTAATTCTATGATTTGTGCACACCTTAAAAAAAAGCTTGAAAATTTACAAAGCAAAAATTAATGAGCTACAAAAATTGACATCTAACATTGTAGCAAGAGCTTTCAACTTGCTCATTTATTGACAAGTTAAACAGACAAAAATTAAAAAGAAATAGGTTTGAACAAAATCAATGAGCTTGAATTAATGGACAAATATAGAAGCCTGCACTAAACTATTAGAGAATAACTATTTTCCTAAAACATATGAGAAAAGTTTGCCAAAATGAATTAAAAAAAAAACTATGTCATAAAACCAGTTTCAACATATTTCAGAAAATTAGGGTACAGGCCATGTTTTCAGACCACTCTGTAATCATTAGACATTAAACACAAAAATAAATAAGTTGGGACCAAGTGGTGGTACAGCAGTAAGATAAATGTTCTGCGAGGCTGACTCACATGGGAAGGTTCCAAGTTCGCATCCAGAGACCTCCCTGAATATGCCAAGTACATACCCATGACCTGAAACTGGCTGAGGCAGAGAGTGAATGAAATCATTAAGATACTTTTTTTTTTTTTTTTTTGAGAGGTTTTTGCTGTAGGGCGCATGCGCTCGCCAGACAAACAGAGAGACAGAAAGCGAGAAATCACCCACCCCCCCCCCCCCCCGGGGAGATGGCCACACCACAATCCCTTCTCCTCCATTCTCCTCTCGGAATCTTGGGCATGCACGCACACGTGCCCAGCGTGAGTTTAAGCCACCGGGTCCGGGACTAGAACCACGGTCGACTACGTGGGAGTCCTGTGACATAGCCATTACGCTAACTGCTGGTCCCCATTAAGATACTTTTGAAGGTTGTCTCCCCACCCCCACCATCTTCAACTTACAGGAAAAAAATTAAACTTAAAAAAAAATAGATAAGTTAAAGATTTGTGCAATTGGAAATTCAGAAATACACTCCCAAATAACTCATAGGATATAGAAGGAATCATTTTGGAAATTTTTTAAATACTTAGAACAGAAGAAGAATGAAAAAAAAAAAGTATCAAGTGAAAATTCAAGAGGATATGCATATCCTTAAAAATACTTTCAAGGTAGGGATCAGCAGATGGCATAATGATAATGTCACCAGACTTTCTCATGGCAGACCATGGTTCAAGTCCCAGACTCAGCTGCTTGAAATTTACGCCAGGCTTGTGTGCATGTGTGCCCAAAATCCTGAGAGGAGAGTGGAGGAGAAGGAATTGTGGTGTGGACATCACCCCTGGGGAGTGATTTCTCGCTTTATGTCTCTCTATGTCTCTCCAACAAGCACACATGCCCTATTGCAAAAAATCTCTCTAAAATACAAAAAAAAAAAAAAAAAAAAAAAAAATCTTTCAATATATAAGAAAAAAGGAAAATATAAATGAACTTTAAGAAGTTTTCTGCTGGGGCTGGCAGGTGGAGTGGTGGTTAAGGACGCTGGACTCCCACATGACCAAACGTGGTTCAAGTCCTGGACCTGGCAGCTTTCTCTCTCACTCTCACTCTCACTCTCCTTTTCTCTCTTGCTCTGCCTCTCTCTGTCCTTCTCTGTTCAAATTAAAATAGATAAATAAATAAAGTTAAATAAAATAATTCTTTTAAAAAGAAGAAGTTTTGTACTGACTTGATAGAATGCTGCTGGTTTTGTCTATGCTCCCAATTTCCTCCCTGAATCCCAGACTTTCAGGGAAGAGTACTCCATTACCCAAAGAGATCAGAAATAGCAATTAATGATTACTATAGCATGACCCCCAAATCACACTTAAATGTTTCTTGGCTCGCATTGATCTGGAAAAGGAAGGAAAAAAAAAGAAGAAGAAGAAAACTAAAAAAGATTTTTTAAAAAGAAAGAAAAAAACAATATAAATGAGTAGAGAACTGGGAAAAGGAATTTTCTTTGATCCTTAACTGAACTATCATCAATCTCTACCACAGTCAACTGTGCATAACCATCCAGTCTATAATTTGGGGGCTAGTAAAAATGTAACGAATTGTATGTCACATCAGCCATAACTAAACTCCCAGCATTGCCTCTATTGCTTCATCAATTTAAAGTCCAAATTTTCTAAGCAGTATGACTTTGGGAAAAGCATTTTAATTATCTCTGTTTCCTCATTTAATTTCCTCAAAAAAGGAAATTGCAGTACATTTTTCAAATGTTTTCTGGTGAGGATGAGATGACCAATATAACATAGCCCAGAGTCTGGTAATTATTATTTCACATTTGGGTCTGCCTAAGAAGGACACTGTGTAAAGGAAGTATCTAGAAAACACTCGACATTGCCCTGGATTGAAGGTTTTAGCCTACAGGAGGAGACATGGAGTGAAAACTGGTCACTCTTGGAAATCAGAGGATAAAAATAAGTCATTAAGACGAACATCCGCAGTGCCCATAAGCACTAGCCCAGATTTATCTTGTCAAGTAGTGTAACTGTATCATGGACCAGATGAATCAGGCTAAGGAATCACAGCCTCCCCATCTGGGTGGTATTTTTGGTAGACAATCAAAAGGCCCCACCCTCCCGTCAACATCTGCCACAGTGTGGGAAAGTCTAACTAACAATCAGGCCTTTCTATGCAGGCACTATGTCCAAGAAGACCCTGCCAAATGCTGTGTGTGAAATCTGTGAAATAGTTTTACTGCTGCTAATCTGAATGAATGAAAAAATCGCAGTTGAGTTTTAAGGTGAGAAGAGGAAGGAAATATCATGTAATGCATCAGTCTGGACTTTGGACCTGGGTTAAGATTTCTGCATCTCATTCTCATCATGTGACCTTGGGCAAGTTTACTTACACTGTTTGAGGGTGTTCCTTAAGAACAAAATAGGGATCAAACATATTTACCTCCAAGGAGCGGTACGTTTCATAAGTACTTGCACGGAGTAGTAGTCATTATTCATGAAGGGAGATAGAAGAGGTTTGAAGACTCAGCCTGACCGAGGAGGACACGTCTGAATGAGGAGCCATTGCAGGAGAGATAATGTCCACCAAGAACATCATAAGGGCTTCGAATATCTACTGAGAAGTACTGAATTAAGAAAGTAAGGAATACCAGGGAAGGAGTGGTACCCGGTGACTTATTTCTTCTCCTTTCCATTGAGTCCCAGACCAGAAGAGAGAGAATGTTCTCCATTCCACGTGAAGGTATTTCAAGTCTAGGGCGCTCTAGCATGTAGAGATGCTGGTTAGGCTCTCACCAATGAGCCCAGGCTGCCTTGACTCTTCCCTGCCACTGAGATGTAAATTGCTTCCTATTCCACACTGCGTATTTGCCAGGCAGCATATACTAGGGAACAGTGTACATAAATTCCAGATGAAAGCAGGGCATCTATTCCCCAGTAATGTAACTTTCTCAAACACTGCACACAAAAATTTATAGTAACGCTGGGCAACCATGCAAAAGGTTGCATTGTGTTCAGTAGTATCGCTTCTAATTTCAGGAGGATTTCGGTTGAGGACCTTTGAAGTGGGGGCTTGAATCATGCATCTGTAAATTCCTCATTTTCCACAGTTATTAAAACACCCGCCAGTGCCAGGGTATCCCATTGTTCATTCACTCCTTTGGCACGCCAGTGTGGGGGTGGATGCCAACCACACAACAGCCACAAAGACACAGACAAATAGTAGGTGAGGTGAGCAGGCGTCGTGGAGACGAGAGAGTGCATGCCAGGGGAACACATGCTTACGACCAGCCATGCTGTCATGGCTCAGAAGTCTTTTAACTCCTTGTATGCATTGAAAAATATTTTAGAGCTATGAAAAAAAAAGCATGAAAATAAACTGAGTATATCAAGAGATGTCTTTCTACATCCATTGAGGCTTTTAAATAATAAGGTCAGTGAGGGTGGCAAGCAGAAGGGTGCCACAACACTGGCTCAGGGTCTCATGGGAGGCCTGAGTTTAGATCCCAGACATGCCTAAACAGGTGAGCACCTAGTATGTGTCTATAACCCTAACTGGGCCAGAGAACTCCAATGGGTGAGGCCCTATCAAAAATACCTACCTTGGGACCAGTAGTTGGTATAATGGTTATGTCACTGGATTCCCATGTAGTCGACCGCGGTTTGAGTCCCAGATCCGGTGACTTAAACTCACACCGGGCGCATGTGCGTGCATGCCCAAAATCCCAAGAGGAGAATGGAGGAGAAAGGACTGCGGCATGGCCATCCCCCCTGGGGGTGGGTGGAGGGTGGGTGATTTCTCACTTTTTGTCTCTTTGTTTCTTTCTGTCTTTCTGGTTAGAGCGCACACCCTATAGCTAAAATTTATCGGGGGAGGGGAGGAAGCCTACCTTTTTCTATAATTAAAAAAAAAAAAAAAAAAAAAGAATAAAAGCATTTAACCATCCTAAGATGGGTAGAAAGTTTCTTACTGTTCCTCATTCACTGCTGGTTAGCCTGGTCACACTCCATGAATTAGGGAGGGTCCCCTAAGGTCACAGTGGGAAGGCATGTTCATAGTTTAGGGGATCAGTCTTGGCCATAGAGATATGAGTTAGAATTACAGCAGCATGTTGGCTTTAATTAGTTCTTTTCTTCATAGTATAAAGTACTGCCTATAAAACATGTTGTTTCTACATACCCCAAATTGCCACCGCTAATTATCAGTGCAATGCTTTCAGAGTCATTTTCCTACCCAGGAAGTGCAAAACTCTTCATCTACACACTCTCTTTTTTCTTAAAAATATTCTTACAAAATAGCTGAAGAAAAACTATTTTTATCTGTTTCTAACGTACAAATAAACTGAGGCAAAAACCTACATATTTATATGGGAAATAGAAACTACTCAAACTAATTTTTAGTTGTTAGCCTGTGGAATTGGTTTTACTATGCTCATAGTGACACTTGCTAACTTGCCCACTCTCATCTGGTTTTAGTAATCTTGCCAAACTAACTAACTGCCCTGACTTGAACCGTGGAAGCCACTATGAGGAGGAGGCACTCCTTCTTAGAAAGGTCAGCATACATGGTATCTGTCACCAAATGTAACTCTTTTTTTTAATCACCAGAAGGCATGTGTACTTGTAAGAGAGAGATAAAGAGACAGAGAAAGAGAGAGTGAGAGAAAGCACCCCCCCACAAGTGGGGTATGATCATACTACAATCCCTTTTCCTCCACTTCTCCATCCCATCAGGATTTGGGGCACACACGTACATGTAATCAGCGTGTGTTTTTTCAAGCCCTCCAGGACCAGGATTTGAACACTAGCCAGCCATGAGGATCAGCTCCCTTAACCACTAGAATACAGGACTAGGCCCCAAATGTAACTCTTAACAGACTAATGGAAGGCCTTTTATAAAGCCATTCAGAACACACCTGCATTGTCTAATACAGGATAACCCATCAGCATGACTAACATTTGAATAATGCTTTGGTTTGGGGCAATTGTCCCGCTTATTTTAAAATACTTAGCAGAATCCTTGACTTCTACCCACGAGATAGATGTCAGTAGCACCCTTTTTCAATTGGGACAATGAAAAGTGTCTCCAGACACTGCCCTATGTTCCCTGGTGAGGGAGTAGGAGGTGGGCAAAACATTCCCCATTGAGAACCACTGGTTTAATCAATCACAAACAAATAACAATCGAACAGTACTCTCAGACTCTCACTGTAATAGCCAGAAGCTGGAGGCTAATAAATAACCTGATTCTTGCCTTCATGAGAGCGGAGGTGTGAGTGGAGTTTACGTTCACAGAAGATAATTGGGAGTCGGGGTGAAGAGTCATACTTAGTCACAGAGGGATTTTTTTTTCTTTTTCTTTTTTTTTTTTTTTGGCAGAGGGATTTCTGAGATGGGAAAATGACTGTGGATAGAGCAGACTTCATGTAGGAGATGAGATTTGAATAGACCTTGAAAAATAAGTAGACCTTGAGGACATTGAAAGATGAAGGAACTTAGGGCATTTCTGGAGGGAAAATGTTATGAGCAAAGATCTGAATGCCCAGAGAAACAGAAGAGCAACAGCTTGGCTGGTACTGACGGGAGATCGGACCCTTTACAGTAGATCAATGTCAACAGATGGCGGGGCCCAGTTAGCTAATTGTACAGTTTAGGAGCTATGAAAGGTAGGCTTTCAAATTTGCTAATCAAACAAACCTAGATAATGAGTGCAGTAGATAGCAAAATCATTCTTCAAAAATATCTTAAGCACCTGGAGCAATGAATTGAACTTAATAAAATAGTATGTAGATGAGACAAAGGTAAGATCTGCATTTGCATCCAAAAAACTGACTGCCAATATATAAAGATAATATAGCATAGCAAAAGTAAACATCAAAAAAAATCAGGAATTTTTCTAGTAGTATGTTTAATGGAAGATAACCTTAAACCTCCTCACTGATAGTCTAAAATATGTAATTAAATCCTGGGACCATTAGTAGAACTATACCTAGAGTGAGGCAGATGACAAGTCCCTCTGAATACTGCAGAGCAGTCCAAATGTGGGTTATTGTGTTTGGTTCTTTTTTAAAGCTTACAGACAAATTGGAAAATATCCAAAGAATAATAAGCCCAATGAGGAAGATGTTTGGAATCAGGCCACACAGAATTTAAATTTTTTATCAAGAAAAGAAAAACATGTAAACACAATAGCTATTTCTGCATGTTTTAAGAACTTTAGTGGTGGAGATTTAATAAGGAACCAATAAGCAGAAGTTGTAGGGAGTTAACCTTGGGATCACAGATAAAAAAATAGTTTCCATATGCTGGAAGTTACCAAATGATGTGGGTAACCTTCCTCAGGAGGAAGGGGGCTGCCACCTGAGAAGGTTCTCTAGCATAGGTCAGATGACCACTGACCAAGAAACATATCTCTACATAAATCTGTATTTCTTCTTTTTTAAAAGTTTATTTATTTCTTTCATGTATGAAAGAAAGAGAGAGACAAGTATGAAAGAGAGAGAGAGAGAGACACCTTCAATGGGGTCTTCAGATCATGACCTTCCTCCCACCCTTGCAGCCAGTCAGGGTTACAAGTGTTCAAGTTCACCCAGTATCTGAACCCAAAACCTTTCCATATGGTCTACAGCATCACCCAGCAGCACTCCTATTACCTGAGCCACTGTGCCTAGGCCGAGGCTCCATTTCTTCTGCATATAATTAGTGGTAAAAACAAAGACATTGTGAGATAATGTGTGGCAAGAACTTGGCATCTAGACTATATTTCAATAAATTGCATCCACACTTCTAGTTTACTTTTTCTTTTTATTTAGGTTTTTGCTATAGGGCACATGCACTCGCCAGAGACAGACATAAAGAAAGTGAGAAATTATCCCTCAAGGAGATGGCCACACCAGAATCCCTTCTCCTCCATTCTCCTCTCAGGATTTTGGGCATGCACACACATACACCTCATAAAAGTTTCAAGCTGCTGGGTCTGGGACTCAAACCATGATTGGCCATGTGGGAGTCCAACGCCACAACCACCAGGCTATCTGCTGGCCCCACCTGATTTACTTCCTTTTTTTAAAAAAAGAATTATTTATTGAATTTTAATTACTCATTCATTTATCTTAATTTGACCAGAAAGAGATACAGAGAGAGAGAGAAAAGGAGAAGGCAAGCCACCAGGTCTGTGACTCGAACTGTGATTGACCTCATGTGAATGTCCAGGGCTTTGAACAACACATAACCTGCTGGCCCCCTAACTTACTTTCCACAGCCAACTCCTGACCCTGTATCAGAGAACTGCTGGTAGGTTGACAGATATATAGAATCTCCAATACTCTATAACTATTATGTGAAGAGAAATCAGGATCTAGAACATGGTTTAAGAATTATAAGCCTGGGACCAGCAGGTGGCATGGTGGTTAAAGTGCTGGATACTCCCACATGACTGACCACGGTTCAAGTCCTGGACCTGGTGGCTTGCTTTCTCACTTTCTCTGTCTCTCTCTCTCTCTCTCTCTCTCTCTCTCTCTCTCTCTCGCTGTCTCCCTCTGGTCAAATTTTAAAAAAGTAAATGAATGAATAAATAAAATAATTCTTTAAAAAAAAAGAATTACAAGCCTAGAACTCTAATTTCTTAATTACAGAGTGGTATGGTTTGACTGGCTCTTAAAGTCCATGTGTTGAAATTTAATTCTCAGTGTAATAGTGTTGAGAGATGGGACATTTAAGAGATGATTACATTTCAAGAAGGGCCCTCACCAGATACAGTCCCTTGACCTTGGACTTCTCAGCCTTCAGAACTGTAAAACTAGGTAGTTGTCCTTTATAAATTACCTAGTCTCAGGTGTTTTGTTATAGCAGCTCAAAATGGACTAAGACACAGAGATTAGCAACGAGACAAATGTGATGTTTACTCTTTTCACAATATGGTAAGCACATGGAATAACCAACTTCTTGAATTTCCCAACTTTTTTGATTCCAGACTTTTATACCACTTGTCTTCATATTCAATCCATGTGAGCTAGTCTGATCTCAAAGTAGAGCAGCTAAGAACACAGCATCATGCTGCACCCCTCACTCGAGTGTAACATGGGTAAACACGCAGTGCTCATTTCCAGTGAGCATGAGCACCGTAGGCCTACAGTTGGAGAACGCAGAGTACTTCCCACAATCCTCATTCCATGTGGCATTACAACAGGTGTCAGCTCTATTAACATCACAGCAAATGTCCTGAATGTTTCCTCATATCAGGATCTGACGTGGGTCTAATCACGAAAGACTAAAATACTACTCAGAATCTCAGAATAACCACGGCAAGAATAACCTTGACAAGAAAAAACATGGCCATTTGTTTTTGGTGTATAGTCTATAAGAAGTTACTATGCTAGTTAGCAGCAAGTCTTCCTTTGGTGGGAGGATTGCCAGATTATTATATGGAACTGGCATAACACGCTAGGCTTTCTTCTTGATATACATAAAAGTAGCCTTGTGTTTCCTTTACTTGAAATTGGGAAGAATTAACATCTCAACCTTGCTTGCCACCGGTCTCTTTAATGTACCATTTATTCCAGTCCAGGGCCAGGACTAGGAGAGGCAAGTGAGTCATCTAGTACACAGAATTTATAGAAGTGCTCACCCCACACTTGCAAGACCCCACTAAATGGGACTGCTGCATTAGCTAAAATATAAAATGCACGTAAAGGGGTAGTAGAGTGGCATCGGAAAAGATAAAATTATTGCAAACCGGGACATTGGTGATCCTGGTAAGAAAATCATAGCAGAACCTTGAAAGGTGCCAACCAAGACTATGGCATTAGTGAAAAATCATAGGACATTTTTAGAATGTTGGTGTGTTTTGTCTGATTCTTGCCACTTTTGACAAAATCCTACACAAAAGAGAGCAACCAGGCTAGAGCTTGCAAGTCTGCCAGCCGGGTAGGAGGAAATATGGTTTTGCTAAGTGCCTACAGCCGGCAGACTACGTTAACACAGGGCCTAATTTGAAGCCTTGCAAGGTTGAGAAAGCCAATGACTCCCTTACTCCAAAGTAAAACTATTATAAGCCACGGCCAGAGGCAGGAGTATAAGCAGCCTCCATGGGAGATCAAACCACGGTCTCTTCCCTTTCTCTAGTACTCCCTTTAGGAGTGTTCTGTCAAATAGAGAAGCAGCTAATTAGCAAAGATCATCATGACTGTTTCCAAATTGTCCCAAGTTAATCTGTGAGAGGGCAACTGGCAAAGCACAGAGGCTTGTTTATAATAAACCAAAGTCTCCAGGTTTAAAAACTGTATGAAGATAACAACTTCTGGTTCTGGTTTCTCACATATAGAATAGAACAGTTGCAAGCAGATTAGAAACCTCCTCTGGTGTGTAGGAACTTACACTGTCATCAAATGCAAGTCTAGCATTCTGATGGCTCAATCCCTAACAAGATCCAAGTCCCCAGACTTATGCCAAAAAGAAATGGGATGTGAATATAGCCCCAAAGAAAAGTGTGCTCTCTAATGTTCATCTTGGAAAGAGCAAATAGAAGAAGGGCCATGAAGCGCATCGCAGAGAGCAAAGTCAAGGTCACAGAGGACAATAGTCAAAGAAATCATGCCACTACCTGAGCTGGAATCTTCCCTATTCTGGCACAGCACAATTTGAAAGTTGCTGTCATCAGGCCAGTCCTATGCTTGATGGTCAAGGGAGCTAGATCCCACGTGGCCAACTTCATGGTTCAAATCCCAGCCCCCGTGGCTCGAAAAACACATGGAACATATGTGCGTGTGTGCCCAAAATTTCAACAGAGTGGAGAAATGGAGATGGGATTGCGGCATGACCACACCCCATGGTGGGGGGTGCCTTCTTCCTCCCTCTTCCTCTCTCTCTATCTACTTCTGGTAAGTACACATGCCTTCTGGCAAATTGTTTTTAAGAAGTTTCTATGGGGACCAGAAGATGGTGTAATGGTTGTGTCGCTGGACTCCAATTTAGTCAACCATGGTTGGAGTTATGCATGTATGCATGTGTGCCCAAAATCCTGAGAGGAGAATGGAGGAGAAGGGATTGTAGCGTGACCATCCCCCCAGAAGGTTATTTCTCACTTTCTTTTTCTCTGTCTCTTCAGTGAGCACACATGTTCTATATCAAAACTCTCTCAAAAGAAAAAAATGAAAGTTCCTAGGACCAAAAGAAAAGAAAAGAAAAATTCTTATGACCTGGCATCACTGATTTTTCCCTTCTTCTGCATCGGTGTTATATTGCAGTTATTGTATTACTCCACCATTGAATATTGAGACTGATCAGCAGCAGATCATTTTTTACCTGACCATGACAATCTATACCAGGATCTGAGGAAGCCAGATTTGGCATGTTCTAGCCCATTCTGTTGCTGGTAACAAAAATAGCTGCAACTGGGTGATTTGTAAGAATAGAGATTTAGGTCTAGCCTGGTGGCCGAGTGGTTAAAGGAGCTGGATCCCACAGAGTCAAACATCATTTGAAGCTGGCCCTGGTGGCTTGAAAATTGTTTGGAGGTCCAAGGTCAAGGGGCTGCATCTGATGAGAGTCTTCTTGCTGGTGGAAGTCCTGGAGCAGCGTAAGGCATCACAACATGCTAAATGGCAGGGCTTCAGAGAGCAGAGCATGGCTCTGTCTCATTTTCTCCCCTTACAAACCTACCAGGACACAATCATGGAGACCCCACCCTCATGCCTGAACTGTGTCCTTCTCAACATTCATATGTTGACTCTTTAACCTCCAGTATCTCAGAATGTGACTGTATTTGCAGAGATGAACTAGTTAAAATGAGGTCAGTGGCATGAATGCTAATACAATCTGACCAGTAAGAATCTGGACGCACAGAAGAGACTCCACGGGTGTATGTGGGCACAGAGGGACAGCCATGTAAAGAATTAGCCATCCACAATCCAACTAGAGGGGACTCAGAAATCAGCCCTACTGGTATCTCAATCTTGAACTTTCAACCTTCAGAACTGTGAGTTAATACATGCCATTGCTTATACCACCCAGTCTTTGGTATTTTCTTATGGCAGCCCAAGCAAACTAAAATGTATGGGAGCGTGTTAAGGAATGTAAACTCTCAGGGCTCTCCCCAGAACCACTGAATCAGAACTCGTAGGCCTGAGGCCCAGCAATCTGTATGTTTAACTCTTTTGATGATTCTAATGCACTGCTAAGGCCAGAAACCACTGAATCAGAGTAGTCTGGCTCAAGAAGAGGCTAAAATAATAATAATAAATAATATAATAATATATCAATATACATTAACTCAGAGTTGTCATATTTTTTTTAAAGAATTCTTTAAGCAACAGCAGGTAGTAAGGATATCTTTTTATTTATTTATTTATTTATTTTACATTCAATCACTGAGTATTGTTACAATATATCAAATGAATTTTTTCATTCTGAATATGCTGTGTATTGGTTCAGTCAAAGATATTACCAGACATATTATCATCAACCACTTTTCATTTTCGTGTCTCTTACATGTTTTGCTTCCTTTCTTTTTCCCCTTGATTCCCTCCCTCTCACTCGCCCACATTTCCCATCCTCTTCCTAACCAGCTCTAATTTTCATTGAAACTCATCAGGTGATAACATCAGTATCAACAAAAGCATACATTATGTATGTAGCTACTGGCTCCTATACTAGAGACCAGTAGTTCCCCGTCTTTAGGATGCCAAAGAATCACGGAGAGAGCTTTTTTAAAATGCAGGTTTTGAGTGTCTTGGTAACACAGTGGTAAGGTACTGTTCAAGCAGAGATGGGTCCATATGGATGATCTCAGGTTCGGTTCTTGACCTGGACATGCGCATTCTTGCACGTTACCCTGGCTGAAGAGGGGAGGTCAAGTAGCAGCATGAGACTCTGCTGAGGGGGTCTTTTTCTCACTCTCTCTCTTCTCTCAATTCGCTTAAAAAAAAAAAGTATGTAGTTTTCAAAGCTTAGATTCTACTGGTCAGTGTGTAGTCCAGGATTTAAGCATCTTTAATAAACCAGATAATCCTATTGCAGATGGGACTTTTCTTATATATTTTTCAGGGTCATACTTTTTATCTAGGAAGGATTTTATTCTGTTCCATTGTTCTGTATGTCTGCGTTAACACCATTACCACATTATCTTTATTACTGTGACTGTATGGTAAGATACACACACATATGTATATATACTTAGGCACACACACACACACACACACAACTGTGTATATTTTATATATACAATTTGCATATTCATATACTGCAAAACCATCACTACCATCAAGATAATTAAACACGTTAAACATATTCATTATCTCCAAAAGTTTTCTCATGTCTTTTTTTTTTTTTTTTTGGCTAAAATATAATAGGAGAGGGGCCAGCAGGTGGTATGGTGATTAAGGGCATTTGACGCCCACATGGCTAACTGCAGTTCAATCTTGGACCTGACAGCTTGCTTTCTCATTTTCTCTCTCTCTCTCTCTTTCCCTCCCGCCCCCCAGCCAAATTAAAATAAATAAATAAATAAAGTTAAATAAAATAATTCTTTATAAAAAATATACAATAGGAGGGGCCAGTTGTGTAGTGGTTAAGGTGCTGGACTCCACGTGACGGACCGCAGTTTGATTCCCGGACCTGGCAGCTTGAAACTCATGCCAGGCATGTGTGCATGCATGCCCAAAATCCCAAGAGGAAAATGAAGGAGAAGGGATTGCAGCATAGCCATCCCCCCCAGGGGTAATTTCTTGCTTTCTGTCTCTCTCTCTGTCTCTCTGGCAAGCACACATACCCTATAGCAAAAAATCTCTCAAAAAAGAAAAAGAAATACAATAGGAGATCTACCTTCCTAACAATTATTTTTAAATGCACAAGACAGTTTTATTGCAGGAGTGATCTTATACAGCAGATCTCTAGAATGTATTCATCTTTATACCCATTGAACATAATTCCCAATTTTCCCTTACTTGGTCTCTGTGACCACTATATTACTCTCCACTTCTACAAGTTTGACTACTGTGCATACTTCATATAAGTGGAATTACGCAGCAGTTGTCTTTTGTGACTAGTTTATTTCCTTTAGCGGAATGTTCTCCAGGTTTGTCCATATAGTTGCATACTCAGAATTTCCTTTTTTTGTTGTTTTTGTTTTATGTGAAGGGAACTTTCTCACCTTTTTAAAACATTTACATTTAATCATTGTGTGTTTTTACAGCATATGATATGGGTTCTCAAAGCATAAGTGCATTGCATGTCAAGCAAGTCAAAGATATTACTGTACACAATAGCTTTCCATTCTTGTGTCTGTTGAATGTTTTTTTTCTTCATATTCAGTCAAATAGTACAGCTATCTAGCTGAGCTGAATAGAACACCACAGCTATCTAGCTGAGCTGAGGAGTCTACAGAGATCAAGTAAAGATTTCTGAATGGCTCAGAAAGAATCCCCAAAATGCTGAACCAATTAATTCTTGGTCTTCTCAGACATTTTCCTCCATCTACTCTAGGTCATGATAATTGCACAAACTCTGTAAGGCCAGTCATTTTCCCTGGGAATAGTGACTTCAGAGACTGAAATTGCAGGTAACAGGTTCTGACTAATGTTCCTTAAACCCTCCCACCACGTTCAGATGTCACAATTCTTAGTTCGAGTTGCATCTGAAGAAGCCACATCAAACAGGTCACCACTGACGACATCAAACAAATGTGTTTTTTTTTTTTTAATCTCAATTCTAGAACACTTCCTGTTCTCTAAATAAGGAGAGTCATTTTCCTTAGTATCGTATTGTAATAAAAGACAATAACAGGGACCAGCAGGTGGTGTGGTGGTTAAGATGCTGGACACTCCCACATGGCCAACCGTGGTTCGAGTACCGGACCTGGTGGCTTGCTTTCTCACTTTCCCCCTCTCTCTCTGTGTATCTCTTTCTGGTCAAATTAAAATAAATGGATGAATAAATAAAATTAAATAATTATTAAAAAAATATTTAAAAAAAAAAAGACAATAACAAATAAATACAACGAAAATGCAAAGTCTCCCTTTTTTGCCTACTGACACCATATCAACTAACACTATGGGGGAATGCTCCATTTTACCACAAACCAAGTTTTAAACATGACCTCAGATACAGAATTAAGGCATGTCAAACTTTCAGCCACACAAATATCACTTATGTTAAAGATATCTTGGAGTATCATCTACTCTCTATATGGCTACAGCAAGTAAATCACTAGCAAATTAATTCATTAATAAGTAAGTGGACCAAGTTCTTCACTGTGATCATTCTATTTATTTTTTTAATCCTGAGGCATGAATTCCAGCACTTGTCCTTTCTTCAATTTTTCAGATCCTACAGTCAACACGTTTCAGTTGAAATATTTTGATCATTTTAAGGGTTCTTTTCTATAACCATCCTCCCATAGAAAAGTTGCTATTTGGGACCAGCAGGTGGCATGGCAGTTAGGGTGGCTGGATCCCACATGGCTGAATGTGATGTTTGAATCCTGGACCCGGCAGCTTGAAAAATGTGCTAGGTGTGTGCACATTAGGACCCAAAAATTCCGAGAAGAGAATGGAGGAGAAGGGATTATGGCATGGCCATCCCCCAATGGATGCTTTCTCACTTTCTCTTTCTTTCTCTCTGTCTCTGTCCCGGCATGTGGAAAGCACACATGCCCTATAGCAACAAATTTGAAAAGAAAGAGAGAGAGAAAAAAAGAAAAAAGAAGAAAGAAAGGAAGGAGAAGAAAGAAAGAGAAGAAAGAAAAGTCTGTATTCCAAATTTCAAATGTGACAATGGAGACACCACTAAAACAGAAGGAGCATCCACTGATCTCCAGAGAAACAAATCACAAGTCTTCCTTTCTGAGAAAAAGGGACTTGTGACAGCTCGAACCGTCAGCCCCACTGCTATTGTCATTTGCAACACGTGTAGATCCAGGGTGGAAACCTGAAATAAAATATTAAACCTCACTTAAGAAGTTTGGACTCAGCTGGACATAGAGATACAATGATGAAATCAGCTCAGAAACAGACAAGAGAGTTAAAGGTACACAAGAGAAGACGAGAAGCTGAACAGAACTGTGAATCGCTCAGTGTATGGCTTTATTAAAAAGCTCTTTGTTAAGAACCAGGGATGGCCCTTTTGGCCACACAGGTTTCATCTTTAGCTGTGCTCTGTGGTTAAGGGCAGCACAGGCTGGCTGGAGCAGTTGTGAAGCCGCATCTCACAGCCCATGGCTGAGCCTCATGTAATCACCTTGACCCTGAACCACACAGGCGAACCTTTTGTTTCCCTTGACCATCTATGTATTAGCTCCCCAGCCCCTGCTGAAGGACTGAAGGACCTGTCACCTCCCTCTATAGTCTGGGTCCCCCCCCTTTTTCAATGCCAGAGGGCACATGCACCAAAGAGAGAAAGCAGGCACCACCACCACCACCACCCCCAAAATTAGGGTCTGGTCACATTGTAATCCTCTTTTCTCCAATCCTCCATCCCATCAGGATCCTGGGCATACACGTGCCTTGTGTGTTTTTCATGCTCACAGGGCTAGGACATGAACTCTGGTCAGCTATGTGGGATCCACCTTCTTCTGCACAATGTCCAATCATTGCTGGGTCAGCCCCTTAAAAAATTTTTTTCAGCATATTTATTTTCATGAAAGAGAAAGAAAGAGACTGGCACCCCCAAGAGGGTCTTTGCATCACAATCTACCCTGGGACCTAACTCCACATTTTCTGTGTAGGTTCAGTTGTGTTACTTCTGAATTACCTCCTGATCCCTGGTCTGTATTAAGTAGCCAATTAGTTAACCTCAGCTGGCTATTAGTGGGCTTACAACTGCCTTCTTATGGGATAGCTTGCAGATCCAGGTCCTGCAAAAAGAGAAGGAAGCTGGTGGGCACTGCAACTCCCATCCACCAGGGCTGTTAGAGCTAACGCCTCTTTTAATCTAGTTTCCATGAGAAATATTTATTCTTTTTTTCTTACTTGTTGTTCGTATTAAAATAACTTTGACTTGGGACCAGCAGTTAGCGTAATGGCTATGTCGCTGGACTCGCACGTAGTCGACCACGGTTCAAGTCCCGGACCCGGTGGCTTAAACTCACGCCAGGCGCGTGTGCGTGCGTGCCCAAGATCCCGAGAGGAGAATGGAGGAGAAGGGATTGCGGCGTGGCCATCCCCCCTGGGGGGTGATTTCCTGCTTTCTGTCTCTCTGTCTGTCTGGCGAGCGCACACGCCCTATAGCGAAAACCTCTCCAAAAAAAAAGAAAAGAAAAAATAAATAAATAAAAATAACTTTGACTTTTCTCTTTGAGAAATAATAACCCTGGCTTTATCATGCTATGGAGCATTCAGCTTTTTCTTCACTCAGTGATTTCCTGCTGTAAAGCTTCTTCCCTGGTTGCAAGAGATAGGGAAATATTTATTAAAAACCTAGAACTCCAGAGGGAGTCACTTTTATCACCATTGTAAAGACACCTATCCGTTCTGAAATAGGAGTCATGCACTCAGAACCAGTGAATGACTTGACCTGATCACATGTTTATGGAGGATCACAGCTCCCAATGCAGGGAGGAAGTGAAGAAGATACCGCTGTCATCTCCTGTAGACAGAGGTGGCTCTGAGAAACTTCCAACAGGACATTACATTATCATTATGGAAGAAAAGTAGATAAAGGAAGAATGCTAGGCTAAGGGGAAAAAGAAAAGGCAAAGCAAAAGGGAAGTAAAGTTGCTAAAGAAAAAGTGGCAGAAAAAAAGAAATTGAATGGGTACAACTATATGAGGTCTAGGGACCAGTAGTGACATAATGGCTATGTTGCTGGACTCCCATGGGGTCGACTGCGGTTCGAGTCCTGTACCCAGTGGCTTAAACTCACACCTGGCACGTGTGCATGTGTGCCCAAGATCCCAAGAAGAGAATGGAGGAGAAGGGACTGTGGCATGGCCATCCCCTCTGGGGGGTGATTTCTCGCTTTCTGTCTCTTTCTCTGTCTTTCTGGTGAGTGCACCTGCCCTATAGCAAAAATCTCTTAAAAAAAAAAAAAAAAGCAACTATATGAGGTCTATAAATGAGTCATGAATTAACTGAAAGGAAAGTCTAACTGACTTTTGCCTAATCAACTCTATTTAATCTATCCTACTAATTGGTCAATATGTACTAAGCACTGACAATCAGGTTCTGTGCTGGACAGTGCATCAGAGTGACACGTCCCAGCCCTCATGGGGATTATAGTGTTGAGAAAAGTCCCATTAAAAAATAATTTTTTACATGTACCTATTTAATGTAACTGAAGAAAAGTACAAGGGGTTCTGAGGGTGTGAAACCAAGTAATGGTTTGGAGAGTGGGCAAGGAAGGTCTCTCTGAAGAAGTGACATTTAAGCAAACCAGGAGCATGAGGAATCAGAAAGCAGGTGTGGAGGAGACAAGCAGAGAAGCCTGTGGGAAGTTCCAAGAAGAAAGACACCTAGGGGTTCCTAGCAGTTACACTGAGGCCAGCATGTGTGGAAAAACGAGCAAGAGGGTGGGCACAGCAGGTGCACAGAGTAGGAGAGGCAGGTAAGTATGGTCTTCCCTGGAGACCTCTTGTTTTTTGGATTTGGGGTTTTATTGCCAGCAGAGTCATGCTGTCACCAGAGAGAGAAAAAGAGAAAAGGCACTCCCCAATGAGTTGTGATCACTCCACAATCCTTTTTCTTCCATCTCTCCATCCCATTAGGATTTGGGGATACACATGCATACACACCTAGGATGTTTTTTTTCCAGCTGCCAGGACCAAGACTAACAGTTGGACATGTGGGATCTCCCTTAACCACTACATTATGGAACCAATTGAATTGCAGGTCTCTTGAAGACTTGAACCTTCATCCTGGGGCTATAAGAAGACGTTTCAGGCTTCAGCTAAAGAACAACCAGATTTGACCACTATCACGGCTGTCCAGGGAAAAGATTAGAAGGACACAGGTTGATGAGGAAAAACCCAATAAGTATTAATTCAGGTGAAAGATGAAGGTGGTTTAGAAAGGGGAATGATTCTGGGCTGACAAGATATATGGGATAAAAGCAAAATTCAGGTCATGTGCTTCCTTGTTTCTGAGTCACTCACCAGCTTTCAATCACACTAGAAGAAAAGAACAAATTCCTTAAACCGGGACCTGGGATGATCTAGCCCCGACATATGTCCAATGTTACTAAAGCTACTTGACTTCCTGTAGCCCACCAGTCTTTGTTTTGTTCCTTGAATTTTCCAGGAATATATTTATCATATTCATTGCTGCTTCTACTTATCTATGTCCTGTTTGCTTGGTTTTTGTCTCCCTCCCCCACTACATGCCACACACAATGGAAGGTAAGTTCCGTCAGAGAAGCTCTGTTGAGTGTCCTGTTCCTTCTTGTATCCCTAGACCTTGTTGAGTCAATACGTGAGAAAAGCAAGTGATTCAAGTGCCCTCCAGCCAGCATTCATGCATAACTAAACATACCAGGCCATAGTGATCAAGTAAAATCTAGATACCTGATGTGGACCAAAGGTGATGGCTTTCCAGGATGTTCAGTGTTTATTTGGCACAGAACCATGGTAGCAAAGGTTTTTTTGCCCGGAACATATTCTTCTCCATTTTTTTTTTTTTTTGTAACAAACCCTTTTTCATTGCGGGGATCTTTCCTTGATGGCACCAGGCAAGCATACTCCTCAGGTCAAAGTTTTACGTGATTGTAGCTACATAGTGGACTTGCAAGGTTGTATGTCCAAACAGGGCCACTCAGGACCTCCAGGAGCTGCTGGTGGGGTTGAGAGGAAAAAGCCCTTTCTTTTCACCAAGATTGCTCTGAACAGCGTGAGCTGCTTTGCCCCCATGTAAGGAGATTCTATGTGAACATGAAGTCAATGCAGAAGAATATAATGACAAAAGAAGAGAAGGGACTTACGATCACAGAGTATTAATTCCTGAATCCATTCATTTCCAAAGCCAAGTTCACACTTCAGACTTCTCAGTTGAGTGGGACCTTAGAGCCTTTATTAAACATATCCACCAAGCAAAAGTTACAGTGATATAGTTGGGAAACAAAGCGGGATTTTTTTTTTAATTCTTTAAATTATCCATCCTCTAAGTAATGGCCTGGTGATGATGGGGCCATGATTAATTCTATATGAAATTAAGATCTGCTTGTTTAATTCATTCAGTTGTCCCAGGTTGGAGAATATAAACACGTTCATGTGAGTAATACAAATGAAGACACACAAGGTGTAATGGAAGTTCAAAGTTGGGAGCCAGAGCTACTTGGCAGGACTTGGAGGGATCCTGTGCTCAGTGGAGGCCCTAGAGAAAGGTATTCTTAAGGCTAGATCCAAACTACCACTAGGATTTTGTCAGACAACAGCAGAAGAAAGGGCAAAAATAGAATACAGAGCATCTCAAAGACCTAGAGAAAAGAAGATCTCAGGTCAGGTGTGTTCATGTGTGATGACTTCCGAACAGTCTTGAGGAACTTCTCCAGGTAAGCTTAAAGAGGTCACACATTCAAGGTTCAGCACTGACCCCTCTGTCGCCCCTTCCCTTTTCAGAGCACACACTCGGAATCTTTTCTACATTCTTTCTTTTCTCTCTCTCTTTATTTTAATCAAACATATGCAGTTAAGATGGATCACTCATGGACGTGGTGGCACCCACCCTATGGCAAGGATCACTCAGCCTCGTGCGTTGATGGTATAGTGGTGAGCATAGCTGCCTTCCAAGCAGTTGACCTTGTTCGATTCCCAGACAACGCAACCCGCCGATATTTTGGGACCAGCAGTTAGTGTAAGGCTGTCGCTAGACTCCGATGTAGTCGACTGCGGTTCATGTCCCGGACCAGGTGGCTTAAAACTCACACTGGGTGCATGTGCATGCATGCCCAAGATCTTGAGAGGAGAGAACCAGCAGTTAGCGTAATGGCTATGTCGCTGGACTCCCATGTAGTTGACCGTGGTTCGCGTCCCAGACCCGGTGGCTTAAAACTCACGCCGGGCGTGTGTGCGTGCGTGCCCAAGATCCCGAGAGGAGAATGGAGGAGAAGGGATTGCAGCGTGACCATCTCCCCTGGGGGGTGATTTCTCGCTTTCTGTCTCTATGTCTCTCTCTGTCTGTCTGGTGAGCGCACACGCCCTATAGCGAAAACCTCTCCAAAAAAAAAAAAAAAGATCTTGAGAGGAGAATGGAGGAGAAGGGATTGCGACGTGGCCATCCTCCCTGAGGGGTGATTTCTCACTTTCTATCTCTCTGTCTCTCTCTGTCTTTCTGACAAGCGCATGCGCCCTATAGCAAAAAGCTCTCAAACAAACAAACAAACAAAAATGGATCGCTCATTTATGTTATTTAGTATTCTCATTATAGAATAATACAAATGATCTCCTTCCTATCAAAAACTATAACTGTCTTAACATACAGTGTTTATAACAGTCTTGAAATATTTTCTACATAATCTTCTTAAAGATGAGGTTTCAGCTGCATAGTATCTAGTCTAAACTAGACAAACGTCATGTCTTACACACTCTGTCGAAACTTATCATCACATATTCCAATAATAATGATCTGCAGAGATGGTAAAGATGAAGTGGGTGTTTTGTATCACAAGATCATATATCCTCCAGCTGAACTAAAATGAGATTTTAAAAACAAGGTTATTACATTGTTAAATGGGACATAGAGAAGACATTTCTCCTCCTTAAAATGTTTGTTATGAATTTAAACAGAAAATATTTTTATGGGAACAGTAATAATAACTCATGAACAATTCTATTTCAACAAGTTTTTTTAAATGAATCAATATTTTTGCTTGCAAAGAACATTCTTCTTACTTGATATGTTGATGTTCTATAAGATACCTTTTAGCTGAAATATTTTTTACTCACTACTTTCTTTTTGCCTAGCAAAGCCCAAATCATGTTAATTTTGTGCAGGACCACACATCTGTTTTATATGGAAGATCACTATTTCTCACTTGCTAAAAATATATACAAGAACAAAAAAGCCTCCCCCAAACTACCCAGCTACACATTTAGCATGACTACAAACAGTCTGTGGTCCCTGAATTGAGCCAATCACCAACCAAATTAGCAAATGTTAATATTGCCGTCTGCTTTTCATAGAGAGAAGTGTTTGCTTTCTGTTGGACACATTTTCAGGAAGTGAAGTAATGCTCAATTTTCCCCTAAAAAAGTAAGCCTGGGGCATGCTCAGAACTGACTTGATGGAGCCAGCGTTTGAAGGTAAATGGAGGTGGTGGGTGGTATGATAAAACCAAGATAAGATTGAACTCAAAGGCAATCAGTATGAATGTTCAAAGTTATTGACGTCAATTAGACTTGTACAGAAGAAATGACTATAGTATGTGGCCTCAGGATTAGTAAATCATTACTGATCATGCAGTTCTTCCCTCTACTTCTCTTCATCTGGCCCTTCATAAAAATAAAATAAAACAAATGACCTCCTCCCTTATGCCCCATGCCCACAAAAAGATGGGGGACGGTGGTAAGTACTTTAATCCTTCCTTTTGGGGCTAGCAGGTGGCATAGTGGTTAAGATGCTGAACTCCCACATGGTCAACTGTGGTCCGAGTCCTGGACCTGAAACTTATACTGGGCACATGTGTATGTGTGCCCAAAATCCCAGGAGGAGAATGGAGGAGAACAGATTGCAGTGTGGCCATCCCACCTAGAGAATGATTTCTCACTTTCTCTCTCTCTGTCTCTCCAAGCAAGCACATGCCTCCTATAGCAAAAAAAAAAAAAAAAAAAAAAAAAAAAAAAAAAAAAAAAAAAAAAACAAAAACCTCTCTCTCAAAGAAAAAAAATCCTTCCCTTTGCTAGTTGAAAACATGAAATAAATGACCTTCATTATCTATCTGTTGAAGGCAATCAAAAAAATATATATACATACATATGTATAAAGTGGGTGAGCCACAGTGGTGTAGGTGGAAGGGTACCAAGGCAGTATGCTGAGGCCACATGGGAGGCATGGGGTCAGTCTCCAGCCCAGCCTAGGCAGGCAGGCCTGGTATGGTGGCACATACCTGGGCTCCTACCTGACTGGGAAGCTGGAACAGGAGGATAGCAAGTTGGCAAGACCCTGTTAGAAATACCTCTCTCTCTCTATTGCATTTAAATATGTATGTAAGTGACAGAGAGAGCATGCACAGAGGTGTCATACTCATACACACATGTTGGGGACCTCGATAAGTTTGTGGGGAGGCCAGCAAGTAGAATGGTGGTTAAAGTGGCTGGACTCCCACATGGCTAACCGCAGTTGGAGTCCCAGACCTCGTGGCTTGCTTTCTCACCTTCCCGCTCTCTCTCTCTCCCTCTGTCTCTCTTTGGTCAAATTAAAACAAATAAATAAATAAATATTTCTTTTTTTAAAAAAGTTTGTGGAAAAATGGAATTAAAATAGTTTATTGTGGTACAAAAAAGTTTTGAAATCCATCTGTAGTTTTTTCATAATGTACATTTTATGAACTTTTTGACGATCGTGTGTGTGTGTGTGTGTGTGTGTGTGTGTGTGCATATTTAAAGGCTAGACCGGATGTCCTCGTCAATGCCCATATTTCATACCATATGTTTATGGTCACAATTTTACCTAAGACTGATGTTCTCATTTCTTCCCTAAAGTTGTGTTTCTTAAGTGTGAAGAGAATGAATTATGTTCCTTAAAGGAACGTAATTCCAATCATTCCCCATTTCTCAATTAAGAAACTAACTGAAAAACTAGGCTTCTGAAACCTCCTGAACTTTCTCTCAGTGCCTAACAGAGAAAGCAACCCCCAAAGGGGCTAATTGACAAGCAGGAAGAGTTTAGGCCCTGGGAGAATCTTGGTTTAATGAAATCACTCTAGCATGCCAGAAATACATTGGAAAATATTTAATTCTTTTTATCACTTACTTAGCAGCTCATTTGGCAATTATTTTGTAATTACTAATTAGTTTGTCCTCCCTCAGCTCCACCTCACTGGTAGGACGTGACTGGGGTTATGAACAGTGCTTTATTCACTTTACATTAGACAAACCGAGATCCAGAAGATTTTGCTAAAATAGTCGGTGTTACCCCTATGACACTGGGAAAAGGGATAACCCCTAAACTCCAACCATGCTCATGTTTGACATTCAGAATGTCTCTGAATTAATTATACTAACACTTCTCATTTACATAGTACTTTTGCAATTACCAAATGCTTTCACTGGTTTGTATCTTCATTTTAACAATGGCCCCCTGAAAGGAAACAGAACTCAGATTTCCATATTCAAAGAAGGGAAAGGAGACTTTATAGATAGCCTGTATAAGAATCCAGATCTGGCTCCAGGTCAAGAGATCTGAAGCTTTAGGTCTAAACAATGTCATCCTCTGAAAGAAAATCCAAATGAATCCACTTTTCACCACCCCCACAGGCCACATTATGGCCCAAATCCTCATCACCTTTCACTTAGACTCTTAGAGTTCTGACCTGATGGCTCTCCCTGCCCCCATTCTTCCCTTTATCTGTGCACTTCCTGCCAGCCTGGTCATTTCATGTCATTTATCAGATCATGCTATTGTCTTGCTGGGCTCTCTCTAATGGCTTCAGTCCCTTTGCATGTGGATTAGCCCAACCTCCTTGCTATGGCCTAAGTCCTCCATGATCAAGCTCTTGCACTCTCCGACTTCAGGTGGTGCTAGATGCACAGGCCTTCTCTGTTCCTGAGCACAGGAAGTTCATTCCACCTGAGAGCTGTCTTTGTATGTCCTCTTCTGTTTGCTAGAAACTTAGACCCCAAGCCCCTGAGCTCCTTACTGCTCAGGTTCAGTTCACACGTTGTGTCTAGCCTTCCTGGATTAAATTGCTCTCTACTATCATATGACTTGATTTTATTTCCTGATAATGTAACTATCTGAAATTATTTTACCTGCTTAATTTCTCTTTTCTCTCTCCACACACTAGCTCCATAAGAACCATTACCTATTTCCTAGAATGTCCTATTCCTCATTGTCCTGTACCACTAACATATTCACTAGTATGTAATTGATACCCAATATAGTCTTTTGAATTCGTGAATGAATAATATACTATAGTCATTTTTGTATCTATGCCATGGATCTACCTATTTGTTTAGATATAAATTGTGTATCTTATTCATTCTCTACTGATTAACCAAAAAAAATGGGTTGTTTTAGTCTGCTATTGTTTTATTAAATAGAAATACCTAAGAGGGGGGGACCAGCAATTGGCATAATGGCTATGTCACTGGACTCCCATGTAGTCGACTGTGGTTCAAGTCCCAGACCCAGTGGCTTAAACTTACACTGGGGGCATGTGTGTGCATGCCCAAGATCCCGAGAGGAAAATGGAGGAGAAGGGATTGCGGCATGGCCATTCCTCCTCGGGGGGGGGTGGGGGGAGTGGGGGTGATTTCTCACTTTCTGTCTCTCTCTGTCTTTCTGGTGAGTGTACACGCTCTATAGCAAAAACCTCTCCAAAAAAAAAAGAAGAAGAAGAAAAAAGAAGAAATACCTGAGAGTGGATAATTTATACAGAATAAAGGTTTGGGGTTTTTCCATTTGCTTTTTTTGGGGGAGGTGGTTATTTTGGGGTTTTTTTGTTTTCTTTTGTTTTGCTTTTTTGGAGAGGTTTTTGCTATAGAGCACATGTGCTCACCAGAAAGACAGAGAGAGACAGAGAGACAGAAAGTGAGAAATCACCCCCCAGGGAGAATGGCCATGCCACAATCCCTTCTCTTCCATTCTCCTCTTGGGATCTTGGGCACACACGCACATGCAACAGCAACATAGCCATTACACTAACTACTGGTCCCTTTCTGTTTGTTTTTTAATGTTTTTACATAGGGCATGTGCATTTGCCAGAGAGAGAGAGAGACAGTGAGAGAGAAAGTAAGAAATCACCCCCTGGGAGGATGATTATGCCACAATCTCTTCTCCTCCATCCTCTTCCTGGAATTTTGGAGCACACACACACACATACCTGGCATGACTTTTAAGCCACCTGTTCCAGGACTCAAAATGTGGTTGGCCATGTGAGAGTCGAGCACTTTGATCACCACACCACCTGCTGGCCCCAAGAATAGAGGTTTATTTGGCTCACAATTCCAGTGACTGGAAAGCCTAAAAGAATAGGTCTGACTTTGGGCCAGCCTCTGGTGTTAAGTTACAACATGACTGAAGGAAGCAGGCCATTCAGCAGCCACATGCAACAAGAGAGAGAGAATGAGGAAACAGACTTTTCCACTTTGTTTATCTCTCCCAGGCAACTGCATGGTGCCTATCCTCATTGAAAGCAGGTCTTCCTCTCTCAGTCCATTGACTCACACGCCAATCTTGTCTGGCTGGGTTCCTACCCACATTAAAGATGGGTCTTTTTCTTTTTTTTTTTCAGACAGATTTTTTTTCAATAGAGCGTGTGTACTCACCAGAGACAGACAGAAAGGGAGAAATCACACCCCAAGGAAATGGCCATGCTGCAATCCCTTCTCCTCCATTTTTCTCTTGAGATTTTGGGCACATACACACACACACCCAGCATGAGATTTTTTTTTTTTTTTTGGAAGAGGTTTTTGCTATAGGGTGTGTGCGCACACCAGAAAGAGACAGAGAGACAGAAAGCGAGAAATCACCCCCCAGGGGGGATGGCCATGCCATAATCCCTTCTCCTCCATTCTCCTCTCAGGATCTTGGGCATGCATGCACACATTCCTGGCATGAGTTTAAGCCACCAGGTCCAGGACTCAAACCACAGTTGACTACATGGGAGTCCAGCGACATAGCCATTATGACAACTGCTGGTCCCACCAAGCATGAGTTTTAAGCAGCCAGGTCTGGGACTCAAACCACGGTCGACTACATGGGAGTCCAGCAACATAATCATTATGCCATCTGCTCGTCCCTAAGTAAGTCTTTCTCTTAAAGGTCCCTCCTCTTTATACACTACTTAGGGATCAAATTATAACATATGAACCCTTAGGGGATAAACCATTATCTAAACTACAGCAAAGATGTTTGCATTTTCTTAAAGAGACAAAAGCTTACCATGTTTCTCAGGTTGACCTTGAACTTGCAATCCCAGCAGTGTATTTGCAACTTTTTACTGTGACAAAGTACATAGAAACAAACATCTTTGTTTTTACATTTTTGTGCATTTGTGCAAATATCTCTGTTGGGTCAATAGGGATACAGGTTTTTGAGTCTTAATAACTGCTACCAAATAAATTATTTAGTTATTGTTTCAATTTTCTTTAGCATATCAGGGCCAAAAATACAGATTTTTTGTTGTTTTTTCCCTAGGTTTATAGATTCTTTCCACAACCTTTCTCTTCTAATATCTCCTATACAAATAAGTTTATTTTACCATAAAAATGAAAAATGTACCAATTTTCCATTTAATTATTTGATCAAAATTCCAGTGACAATTGATAATTTGACTAGAATTCCAATGACAATTGATAGTTTGTCACATGATTTCATATTATGCTCAAGATTAGCACATACTTATTAAATACTTTGCAAAACTTAACTTGTAAACCTTCTTTTTAAACAAAATCTTTAAGAAGATTTATAGGTTTTCAATAGCCTACTGAGGCTCTAAACCTGACTTCATTACACTGCTCAGTTATCACTAAACAGTATTTAAATCATGTGGAAAAACTCTAGTCTGTAAATCTGCTTTTTTTTTTTTTTTGGCTTCAATAATTACCCCCCAAACTGACTGAAAAAGAAAAGAAACTGTAATACTTGAGTTAACAAAATTGGCTCCATTATCTTGCCCAATTAACTCTTCTTGTTTCTGCAGCTGAGGAGAAACACCTTAAGGGCTTTGTCAATCAGGTTTAAATCTCTCAGGTAAATCCAAATTCTCATTTAACGTATTCAAAGGAAAATTAAGCCTCAATATGGCCTCATGCTTGTCCTGCTGGGAGAGCTGGCACTCTCAGATTTCAATTTCTTAGTCTCTTCATGAAAGGTGTTTTTAAATCTCAGGGTAATATAATCGTTTGTGATTAGACTGATCTCACTTTTGAAGAAAGTTCTCTACAACCTTGCTGTGGTTGCTTGCCCATGCCAAAATGACAATCGCAACACTTTAACTCTCCTTCCCCTTAAGGCAGGCCACCTCCCAATCATGTGTTTGTCACACAAATGGCTGAACAGCACCGTATTGTGTTGGCATTTGTGATATAACCGTTTTTACTCACACTGAAAATTTGGAGCTAACCAAAGTTCCAATCGACTGGTTGTTTGCTCCTCTATGAAGCCAACAGAAAAAAATAAAGACCAAGATTTCAATATAAATATTTTGTTTTTCTATGGATACATTTTTTAATTGAATTTTGAAAATTTCCTCAAAAAACAGTTTTATTCAGGCCAGTGTTGTAGCACAGTGGTTAGGGACTGTGCGTGTGGAGCCAGATCCCATGTGGTCGACTATAGCCTTAGTGGCTTGAAAGGTCTGTCAGGCATGCAGGAAAAACAAGTGTAGTGTGACCATACCTCACTGGGAGCGTTTTCTCCATACCTACCTCCCAGAATCCCCCACCCACCACCACCATACACATCCTCTGGCAATTAAAAACCAAAACCAAACAAAAACAAAAAATACAGTCTTAACAACAAACATAATTTTTCTGAATGACTTAGTTATAAAACACAAATCCATATTACTGGTAACGAAGTAATTTGTCTATTTATTTAATACTCCTTTGGCATATCAGAGGGAAAAATATAATTGATTGGTTTATCACGTCTTCTAAATGTGTATTTTCTATGTCAGAAGTAACTACCACATTAAAATGATTCTAAATTGTTACAACCTAACCTGGTCACAAGACTTGAACTTTTATTCTCTACTGTTGAGTAAATCACTTCAAAATTGCCAGAAGGGTTCATACTTGGGCAATCCCAGTAATCCAGAGCTATCCAGCATTTAAAGATTTGTTCAAAGAGACTGGGAATTCACTGCACCGGGGAAAGATTTGGGCTGAATTTCCTGCTGTGATATAAGACTAGCTGATCATTCCAGAGCAATGCAAAATTTCAAGGGACTAGGTCCTTGGGATATAAAAATCCCATCCTCAGGACCAGCAGTTAGCGTAATGGCTACGTCACTGGACTCCCATGTAGTCGACCGTGGTTCGAGTCCCAGACCCAGTGGCTTAAACTCATGCCAGGCACGTGTGAGTGCGTGCCCAAGATCCCGAGAGGAGAATGGAGGAGAAGGGATTGCAGTGTGGCCATCCCCCCTGAGGGGTGATTTCTCGCTTTCTGTCTCTCTGTCTCTGTCTTTCTGGCAAGCACACCTGCCCTATAGCAAAAACCTCTCAAAATAAAATAAAATAAAATCCCATCCGCCATTTGTGAAGAAAAGTCAAAAATGAATTTTCTTAGTTTTTATTATTATTATTATTTTTAAGTTTGTCGTAGGGCACATGTGCTCCCCAGAGAGAGAGACATAGAGAGAGAGAAAGGAAAAGTGGGAAAGCAAACCACCAGGTCTGGGACTCACAGTGTAGTCAGCCATGTAGGAGTCCAGCTCCTTAACCACGTGCCACCTACTGGCCCAATTTTTTAATTATAAATTTTTGACGAGAACTTGGGAAGTAACTTCTACTCATGCTCTATAGTAGTCCTAGTTATTTTTTAAAACATTTTTTTCTGAAGCATGCAAATTTCTACCTTCAATGAAACCTTCTAAGAATCAGTTTTATCCATCGTGAAGGAGTTGGACCAGATGCCTCCCAAGGTTCTTTCCTTAATCTTCTCTGATGTGCCTTTGCACTCATCTGCTAAGCATTTTCTAAGCATTTATTATATACCAGCAACATACAAGATGTCTTCAAGTATTTCATTAAAAAAGTTCTGGGCCAGCTGATGACACGGTGGTTAAGGCAGCTGGATACACCACGGCCAACTGCACAGTGCCAGTCCTGGACCCACGTTTTGAAAAAACATGCTAGGATATGTGTGCACGTGTGTGTGCCCAAAATGCCAAAAGGAGGGAGTGACCAAGGAGAAGGGACTGTGGTGTAACCACTCCCCATGAGGGCGGCTTTCACACCATCACCTCCATCTCCCTGTGAGCACACATATCCTCTGGCAATATTTTTTTAAAGACTCTTATTAACACGAACAGCTTTCAGGACAATTTTATTCATATACACACAACGTGAGTACGTGACTCTTAAACTTCCCAGGTTTATCAGCTGTCAGCCTTTCACCTGAAAACTGTCAAACATTTTCCATTTTCCTTTGCCAAAAGCTCTGAAATCACTGAGTCCTAAATCTTTATTAAATGCCAGTATTATATCAGAGAATCTTAACTCTTTTACTTTTCTTGCAAAACTTCGTGTTGACTTTTTAGATAGGAAAACTGCTGAGAACATACCGTTTGATCCTCACCGTAGCACAGAGCTTCTGAAGACACTAATCCAATGTTTGACTGGTTGGTTCAATACCAGCAGGAGATTTTTTTTGAATTTACAATGCTCATAGAACGTATATGAGTCTAATAAGAGAAATTCTAATACAGTGGGACCTATAGAAGTTAAGGAGCCAGAGAAGGAACCTCTGCCTCAATGTCATGAATGGGAATGTCATGAATGAGGAGGCTTTTGGTGGAACTGGACCCAAGCTGAGGTTGAAACAGGAGTATGCATTGATTGACTACATGAAGAAGGTGAAGAGAAAGGGTGAAAGTTCATTTCAAATAAAGTAATCAACACTTAGTCAACAAACATTTGTGTTCTCCACTAGAGACCCAGTGGTGCCAATGTAATGCATTAATTATATTTACGTTCAGAGTTACAAAAGCACAGAACTGATTATAGTGTAGCTACTGCTCTATCTGAACCCTACTCTGTTGCCAGATGGTTTTCTAAGCACTTTACTTACTATAATTCCCCACAACTGATGAGAAAACAGACACAGAGAAGACAAGTTGTTTGTCCACACAGCTGGTCACACAACTGGTAAAGGATAGAGCCAAATTCAAACCCAGGCATACTGGCTCTTAACCATGAAGACATAGTTGCTTCTCTTCTCATTATGAAGAGAAGCCAGTCATTGGAGGTGGAAGTGGAGGATGTCGATAAATTAGGGAAAGTAAATCATTAGTAGAAATTAACCAGATAAGGAAATGGAATAGGAATGTCCCAAGGGAAATAGAGCTTGGGTGAGATAATTTCTCTGACTACTGCACCTCACCATGACATCTGTTACAGAAATGCTGGGCCAGGCAGTAGCATAGTGGTTACGGTGGATAGCTACCACCTGACCAACCGTGAGGTTGAGTCCCAACCCAGAGGCTTAAAAAACATGCTGGACATGTGTGCATGTGTGCCCAAAATTCAGAGAGGAGAATGGAAGAGAAGGGATTGCAGGGTGACCACCTCCCTTAGAGATGCTTTCTCTTTTTCTCTCTCTCTCTCTCTCTTTCATACACGCTCTGTTGTAAATTTTTAAAAAAGAAAAAAAAAAATCTATCTTTGAGCTCTAAAAGCAATGAGGCTGCAAGACTTTTTGGATTTTATTCTAAGAACAAAGAAAATACGGGTCAAAGCTCTAAAAAAGAATAAGATTAAATTTGGACTCAAGGTATCACTGTATCTGCTGAATAAAGAATGCATGAATGGGAACAAGAGTGGTTACAAGGAAACCTGCTATAAAGGTATTCTAGTAATTCATCTAAGAGGTGATGGTGGTTTCCATCATTGTGGAAGCATGGGAAGGAAGTAGAGAGATTTGAAAAAAATGTAGAAGGTAAAAAAAATTAAGAGGTGACACTAAAAAGGAAACATGGGAGAACAAGCAGATTTTCTAGAAGAGCTTGGCATGACCCTGTGGTACCGAATGATCCAGAGGTGTATATTGGTGTCAGTGGATTTGTGGGAGGTGAGGCTAGAAAGAGGAAGACAGGCCCTAGACCATGAAAAACCTTATGTGTTAAGCTAAGGAGTATAAACTTTCTCCTGAAAACTAAGAGCTGCTGCGATAGTTTTCCTTTCCTGTATAAGTTTATTTTTAATTTTGGAATAATTTTAAATTTATAAAGAAGTTTCAAAGTGGCACAGAGAGTTCCTGTATATCCCTCACCTGGTTTCCCCTTTTGCTAATATCTGACATTATCACGGTACATTTGTCCAAACTAAGAAACCAACTCTGACATTACTATGAACTAAACTCCAGATTTTTTTCAGACTTCACCAGTTTTTCAACTCATTCTCTCCCTGTTCCAGGGTTTTATTCAGGACAGCACACTGTACTCCAGTCATCGTGTCTCCTTGGTTTCTCTTGGCTGAGACAGTGGTTCAATCTTCCCTTGTTTATCAGGACCTTGACAATTTTGAGGAGCATTGGTAGATTCTTTGTAGACTGTCCCTGAACCAGAGGGTGCCTGATGTTTTTCTCTTGGTTAGATTTAAATGTTAAAGGATTTGAAGTATAAGAATGATGCTAACAAAATTTTCATTTAGAAAGAGCATGCTGTGTGCACTGAGAGAGAACTAGTATTCTACTTTCTAATTATGTGGTGATAATTTCTCTATTATGAGACTAGAGGTGCCTCCTAAACTTTCATTTGTGCAATTCATTTATCTTGTTTGAATACTTTATATGGAATGCAGGTCCTTTTCTTTATTTATTTATTAGTTTTTGTTTTGTTTTGTTTTGCTTTTCCCATAGGGCACATGTGCTTACCAGAGATAGATAGAGAGGGAAAGTGAGAACTCACCCCCCAGGCGGGATGGCCACATTACAATCCCTTCTTCTCCATTTTCTTTTTGGAATTTAGAGAATGAACACACACACACACCTGGCATGTTTTTTAGGCTACCAGATCCAGGACTTGAACCCGCAGAATTGGCCGTGTGGGATCTAGCACCTTAACCTCCAGGCCACCCACTGGCCTACAGGTTTTGTTTTGTTTGTTTGTTTTTAAAGAGAACAAAATATGGCCTTTTTTTTTTTTTTTTTTTTTTAGAAAGAAAAACTGGCAGCAAATAATATATCAACTGTGATTAATTCTGGGTGATTAAAATATGGATACTTGTTATTCTCTTCTCTTAGATTTTTCTCTATTTTTAAAATTTTCAAAAAGAGAAATGAACCAGGAGAGAGAAATAATGATCCTAGAGAACTGGAAGAAAGAAGGCAAGATGGGAAACTGGAGACCAGACAGGAAATGATTACAGAAAAGCATTCAGGTGACAGATGGTGGTGGCGTGAACTTGGTAAGGAAGAGATGTAAGAGCTCCTCTGTAGAGGAGTCCATAGGCCTTGAGGACTGATTAGAGAGAGGGCTCAGGAAGAGGAAAGAGTGTCTACTTCCTGGCTTAATAACTTCTGGGTGCTGGTGTCATACATGGAGCAAGAGAGCCCCGAGAAAACAGCAGACTCAAGGAAAAAAGAACAAATTCAGCTCTGGACTCACAAGCCATGGAATATAGCATATGGCACGTCTGCCCTCTCTTTAGTCATTTCTAACCTTATGTTTTTAGGTGATCGTCTTCCTCATAATTCACTGACCTTCTATGTAGCATCTTTGTCTAAAATTCTTACTAACATTTCCTTTAAAATCCAAGTATTCATAAAATAGCGATTATTCAGATGATCCCCCTGGGTCTCAAGATTTATGACCCCGTTAAATTTGTTAAAACACAAAACCCACACTGGTACACGGCTATGAACTAAACTTTACATTTTATTCAGATTTCACCTCTTTTTTCACTAATGTCATTGTTTTCTGTTCCAGGATACCACCTGGAATCTTACACATTTCCTTACCTTTCAGGAAAAACAGAGCACAATTTCTGTCCCTACCTTTGTCATTTTTCGGAAATGTGAACTTAGTACTAAACTAAATGCTCTTCACATCTTTCCTCATTCACAAAATAAGAATAATAATACCAATTCTGCTTTCAAGGGTTTTTGTGAGATTCTTAAATGTAGAGTATCAGTGCCCTAAAACACTTTAAACTATTTAAAGGTGCACAAACAGGGCTGAAGTTTTGTAAGTTAATGCTGACTCTTTATAATTTACTGTTAATGGAAATAAGACTAAGATGTGGGTGACTGACAAGATCAGATAAGCAAAACGTTATGCATATTTGGCTTAGGATGTACTTCTGAATAGCTCGTAATTTACATATAGGTGCAGTTACAAAGGATGCAAAAGTTCTGAAGATTTAATATAAAGCACGGTGACTATAGTTAATAGCACTATATTGTATATTTGAAATCTGCTAAAAGAGTTTATCCTAAGTGTTCTTGCCATGAAAAACAAGTATGTGAGATGATAGATCTCTTAATTAGCTTGATTGTGATAATAATTTCACAATATAACATATCTAAAATATCACATTGGGACCAGCAAGTGGCATGGTGGGGTTAAGGCACTGGATTCCACATGGCTGACTCTGTGCTTTGAGTCCCAAACCCAGTGACTTGAAAATCACTCCAGGCATATGTGTATGTGTACCCAAAATCCTGAGAAAAATGGAGGAGAAGGGACTGTGGTGTGGCCATTCCTACCTGGAGGTTGATTTCTCATTTGCCCTCACTCACTCTCTTTCTGTCTCTCTTCAGCAAGCACACATACCCCATGGCAAAAATACAAATTAAAATAAAATCACTTTGTACATCATAAATACACACAATTTTTATTTACCAAATATTCCTCAATAAAGCTGGAAGGAAACAAAAAAAATACATATGGATGTGTGTATGAATAATAATATAGACCCAACTACATGTGTTTATACATAAATCCTGACAATTTACCACTTTCATTAAGAACCCATGATAGGGCCAGTCAGGTGGTATGGTAGTTAAGGGGCTGGATCCCACATGGCCAGCTGCGGTGGTTTGAATCCTGGACCCAGTGACTTGGAAAATACTCTGGGTGCATGCCCAAAATCCCAATAGAGACAGGAACAGAGAATAGAGTTGGTCATCTCCCCCTAGGGATAATTGCTCACTCTCACTCCCTCTCGCTTTCTCTTTTTGAGTGTGGGTCTGTCTGTGTGTGAATGTGTGTGTGGATGAGGGCACACACCCTGTAGGAATGAATGAATGAATGAGTGAATGAATAAAATTAGAACCCACTATAGTTTCACTTTACATCACGATTAAACTCATCTGCCTTTAATAATCAGGGTTCTCACGTTTATTTTCCATAAATACCCCTCCACATCAATGCTCACCTCCTCAACATACTTCAGATGTGCCTACTTGGACTCATTTCCCTGGGCGAGAACCTCAATCAGTGTCCACCTAAAATTCTCCAATGTCCATCTTAAGCCTCCTCCAGTTGGTTCTTGCTTTTCTGTTATCACTGATATCTCCCTTCTCTGAACTCTTTCTGCAATTCAGATAGTTCTAAAGAATGTAGTCCTTCATCTAACATGCAAATTACAGATTGCCTAACCAGATCCTAAGTTCCTTTTAAGGCAAAATATCATGTCAGGTGTATCACTGACTCCTACACTACCTAATTCACTTTTGGGAATATAGGAAGGACTCTATAAGTCTTCATTGATTACTCACTAACCACCACTCATCCATTTCTCCCACTCCTCTTACCAAGCTACAGTATATCCTTTGTTTGGAGCAATCTCCAACCTGCTCTGTGATGTCTTTTTTCCACTCCCTTGTTTAGCAAGAAAGGGTCTTTCTAATTTAGAGGAAATTGACTATATATCATCTAACAAGAAAGCACCATTAATATGCATAGTCCCAGAATCTGTGACATAGGATAAAAAAATGGCAATTTACCTTAGCCTTCTTTCCTCTTTAGGGAATTCCTGAAACTACATTTCTTGTATTTGTTGCACTTTTCTCCAATGAATTTCATTCTTCTTTTTCTAGTTTGTAGTTGGTGTTAGTTTGATGTTGGTGCTATTTAAAACTGCAACAACCCTACATTTTAAACTATAATACACTGACTGTCCAGGACGACCCATCTGAGCTAGGCTTTGCACAAATATAATTCCACCCAGAGATTTAAGGGAGAAATAAAATTTAGATGTGATATCTCAAGTTTTAGGCATGTTCTGAAAACTAGATTTATTGGCAATCCTACTTCTATGACTTTTTCTCTTATTTCTCTCAGAGTCCTTTTTTTCTTTTTTTAAATAACTATTTTACTTAACTTTACTTATTTTAATTTGATGAGAGAGATAGAGATAGAGAGAAAGTGAAAGAGCATGCTGCCAGGTCCAGGACTCAAACCACAGTCACCCATGTGGGAGCCCAGCGCCTTTTAACCACCACACCACATGGCGGCCCCATCTCTCAGCGTCCTTTTAATAATCTTTTCTTTCTTCTCCGTCAGATCACTGGTATGGTGGCTTTTCAATGTATTTGAACCTCAAGAAATAGAGGTTGACCCTGTGGCACAGTGGTAATGTGCGACTCAAAGAGAAGCTGGATCTCACATGGCAACTACTGGTCAGCCTGAACCATGCCAGGCACATGTGCAAGTGCCCAAGATCTGAAGGCCTGGAGGACTTTCTATAGAAAGAACACAGATATTCATAGGTAGAAAGACTGATGGATATCTGTGAAATGATGCTTAGGAAAAACACTTGATGATATGTCCCTCAACTGAAAAACAAACACAACCAAAAGTAAATCATTAAATGAAAACACTAAATCTTTTGTCTAACCAACTAATCTTTTCTAGCTCAGTTTACCCTCCCTTGTCCCACTGAGTTATTACGTGGCATAGAAGGAAAATGTCACTCTGCTATCGCTTTTATAAGAGGTTATGGGGACCAGCAGTTAGCGTAATGGCTATGTCGCTGGACTCCCACGTAGTCGACCGCGGTTCGAGTCCCGGACCTGGTGGCTTAAACTCACGCCGGGCGCGTGTGCGTGCGTGCCCAAGATCCCAGGAGGAGAATGGAGGAGAAGGGATTGCGGCGTGGCCATCCCCCCTGGGGGGTGATTTCTCGCTTTCTATCTCTCTGTCTCTCTCTGTCTGTCTGGCGAGCGCACGCGCCCTATAGCAAAAAAAAAACCTCTCCAAAAAAAGAAAAAAAAAAAAAAGAGGTTATGGCCAGGTAAAAGGGGACATATGGAGATCAGATAAGAGCAGGAATTTAAAGAGAAAAATTAGAACAGGGGAGAAGGTTTGGAGTTGGAACAACTCAATGCTTAAATTTGTATAAGCCCAATAAGGATAAAAACAAGCCTAACCCATCTTTTAGTTTTAATCAGCTTTCCTTTGAGAAGTAAGACATCCTAGCTATTTGTGCTAGGCCGCATAACAGAGGCAGAAGTGGAATGTGGTAGGAACAATAAAGACATACCTTTATCACACAGATACAGATCCAAACGGTGGGAATCCGTTAAAGGTTAAAATCAGCATAATAAAGAAATCCCAATTACCTCTAATATCAGAGATTGGCCCTTTTCATAACATCATGATTATGTACTGTGTTTATAGAATACATGCTGGTGAAGTCCATAAGCTTTGTTGTTTTGTACATTTATACGAGAGGCCTTCAAAAAGTTATGAAAAGTGAGTATTATGAAACAACTATGCATGGACTTCAAAATATTTTTGCACCAAAATAAACTTGTACTTTAATTCCATTTTTTGCACAAACTTTTTGAAGGCCCCTTGTATATGTATTTTTCTTGCCAGGATCAAGGTTCTTTTTTTAACATATTTTTTATGTTATATTTCATGAGCAATTCCAGTTTGGCTTCAGAGCAACATTTTTCCACCCACATGGGAAAGCCTGCCAAACCTTCAAGGTTTTGCAATATTCTTTTGTAGTATTCCTTTTATCAGGGAATCAAGCAAATATTAATTTTTTTCTAAAGTGAGAAGTATGCTTCCCTGCCAAGCACCCAAGTTATAGAGTGATAGAATATAAACGAGCAACACGTTCTGTATGTTCTGCAAAGACTTCAATCGAGATATCATGATAGCTATCAGTTTCAGTGAGAGGTGTACGTGTGGAATTGAGAGGCTGAATTTGTCCCAGGGCCCTTAAGCCTTTTCATGAGCAAATGCATGATTTAAGACTCTTGCTATCTTTTTGCCTAACTGATTTATAAGGATCAATCATTTCACTTTCACAACCCCAGAATTTCTAAGATGCAGTGGTTCTTAGACTCCATCACTGCAGTGGGACCCCTCTTCAACACGGAACACTCATACCATAAAAAAGAAAAAGAAAACAGGTTTGAAAGTAGAGATCACCTGGTCTCAAATTACAGATAAGACCACATTCCTAGGAACTATAAAATGTTTCGAAGTTTACTTTTTTTTTTTATTGATTCGTGATAGAGTACATGTACACACAGAGTATGAGCAAGAAAGAGAGAGATAAGCACCTTCAGAGGTTGTCACACCATGATCCCTTTCCTCCAGTCCTCCAGGCCGTCAGATCTTGGGCACTTGCACATGTGCCCGTCATGGTTCAGGCTGACCAGTAGTTGCCATGTGGGATCCAGCTTCTCTTTGAGTCGCACATTACCACTGTGCCACAGGATCGACCTCTATTTCTTGAGGTTCAAATACATTGAAAAGCCACCATACCAGTGATCTGACGGAGAAGAAAGAAAAGATTACTAAAAGGACTCTGAGAGATGGGGCCGGCATGTGGTGTGATGGTTAAAAGGCGCTGGGCTCCCACATGGGTGACTGTGGTTTGAGTCCTGGACCTGGCAGCATGCTTTTTCACCTTCTCTCTATCTCTATCTCTCTCATCAAATTAAAATAAGTAAAGTTAAGTAAAATAGTTATTTAAAAAAAGAAAAAAAGGACTCTGAGAGAAATAAGAGAAAAAGTCATAGAAATAGGATTGCCAATAAATCTAGTCTCCAGAACATGCTTAAAACATGATATGTCACATCTAAATTTTATTTCTCCCTTAAATCTCTGGGTGGAATTACATTTGTGCAAAGCCTAGCTCAGATGGGTCGTCCTGGACAGTCAGTGTATTATAGTTTAAAATGTAGGGTTGTTGCAGTTTTAAATAGCACCAACATCAAACTAACACCAACTACAAACTAGAAAAAGAAGAATGAAATTCATTGGAGAAAAGTGCAACCAACACTGTGTGCAACTCAGCTCAGCACTCACCAAGGAAATTATTCGTCACCCACCACTTAGACTAACAAATCCACATTCTTAAAGTTTGTCAGTCCTCTAATTAAAAGAAGCCCACATGGATGATAGAAATATGCCTATGCATAATGAGGCAGCCTGTGGTATATAATTTTAAGCCTGTAACTCATTATCAACTGAAATCACATGGGGTCCGGAATGCAATGATAGATGCTAAGGCTGGCAGGGAATGAGACCTCACACTAACTCAGTGTGTGTGTGTATATGTGCGTTTGTGTTTGTCCCACCCATGAATATAGTAGTGTTGACAAATGAAGCCATATGAAGCATTCGTTTTCGGAGGTTTCTTGTTTGATCAAGCCACGATAGCTATGTCATCAAGCTATTATAGGTATCCCTATCTGCCAATGAGGTTATCAAGATGAATAAAGAAGGCCCTTCCAAGACCACACATAGAAATAGGCAGTTTCTCCATAGAAACTGAGCTCAATATTGAACAAAAAGAAATCACCCAACATTTGTCAGACCCATTTATCCATTCATGACAAAATTCCTAGTAAGCACACCCCACTAAGTAGAGTATTAAATATTAGGCATCCACCCATTTAGCAACTTGGCCCAACCTGCTCATAAAGAAATCTTCCTTGGGGGGGGGGGGGGGGGGGGGGGGGGTTACTGAATAGAGCATCTACACTCCGGCTATGAAACTCCTTGTGAAAGAATCAGTGAGCAAACCTGATGGCAATGCAATTTCATCCCTTCATGGCAAACAATAGGGATGACCATTTGACTATCATTTTCTTTCTTTGTTTTTATTTATTCATTTTTTTAGGGAGATGACTATCATTTTCTCTTTTTTTTTTTTTAGAGGTTTTTGTTGTAGGGCGCGTGTGCTCACCAGACAGACAGAGAGAGACAGAGAGACAGAAAGCGAGAAATCACCCCCCAGAAGGGATGGCCACGCCGCAATCCCTTTTCCTCCGTTTTCCTCTCGGGATCTTGGGCATGCATGCACACGCACCCTGCGTGAGTTTCTAAGCCACCGGGTCCAGGACACGAACTACAGTTGACTTCCTGGGAGTCCAGTGACATAGCCATTACACTAACTGCTGGTCCCTCATTTTCTGTTTTTTTAATTACATTATTTAACCTAATTAATTATTATTAGTATTATTATTTGTTTTTTAATTCAACAGGAGAAAGACAAAGAGAGAGTAAGAGACAGAAAGAAAGTGAGAAAGCAAGCTGCCAGGTCCAACACTCAACTGAATAGCAGTCAGCAATGTGAGAGTCCAGTGTCTTTAACCATCATGCCACCTGCCGGCCCCAACTATCATTTCCTTAAGAGTTATACACTCTCTGGGAACCAGCAGTTAGCGTAATGGCTATGTCGCTGGACTCCCACGTAGTCGACCGCGGTTCGTGTCTCGGACCCGGTGGCTTACAACTCACGCCGGGCGCGTGTGCGTGCGTGCCCAAGATCCCGAGAGGAGAATGGAGGAGAAGGGATTGCGGCGTGACCATCCCCCCTGGGGGGTGATTTCTCGCTTTCTGTCTCTATGTCTCTCTCTGTCTGTCTGGCAAGCGCACGTGCCCTATAGTGAGAAAAACCTCTCTCAAAAAAAAAAAAAAAAAAAAAAAAAAAAAAGAGTTATACACTCTCCTAAAAGAGGATAAAGCAATGAACAGGAGCAGGAAGACAGACTAGCATCTTCTCTAAATGAAAATAGAGTCTAGGAACATCTCAAAGGTCACCAGGAGGATGGAGAAAAATAAATTCAGAAATTCTGGAGAGAAATTAAACTTGGATGTGATATCTCAAGCCTTAAGTGTGTTTTAGAGACTAAATCCTTATATACTTTCTATACCAAAAAGATTAGATCTCACATGGCCACCATGAGTTTTGAGTCTTAGCCCCAGTGACTCAAGAAATATGCTAGGCCCATGTGCACGCATGTCCAGAATCCTGAAAGGAGTGAGAAGTAGAGGAGAAGGGATTGCAATGTGACCATGCCCCATGGGGGATGCCCTCTCACTTTTTCTCTATATATAGATGATATAGATATAGATATAGATATAGATATAGATATAGATATAGATATAGATATAGATAGATATAGATATAGATATAGATATATAGATATAGATATATTTCTCTCTCTCTCTGGCAAGCTCACAAACCCTCTGACAATTTTCTTTTTAAATTTTCTTTTCAACCTAATATTACTATAAGTGACTTGTTTGAACATAGGAAATGTCTTTAATACTTCTCAGTAATCAATGAATTCATAGTATAAAGCTCCAAAGAGACTGCAAATTCTTGGCAGACAAAGAGAAAAAGAAGTTTCTCTTTGCTCATAGTATGAATTAATAGCAAACCCCATGCAAATAATAATAAAAGAGTGCCCATAAGGTTTCCATTCCACTCTGTTAGATGCAAAGGGAAAGTCTAAATCATAGCCATAAGGTCTTAGATACGGAGGCCATACATATTGCTATAATGGTAGTTTCTCTGTGAGGTCAATTTCCCATAGTTCATATTTTTATAAAGTATCATGTGGTTATCATATAAGGATAAGCAGATAAAATGCAAAGAATTCACTTATTTTCGCTTTCTTGGGCACTTACTGTGGCAGTTGAATGTCATTTTAACAAAATATTTATTGATTAGACTTGACAACTCAGTAAAAATTTTGCAAAACATATTTGACAATTTAAGCTTAAACAACAAGGAGAATACAGAAATGGAGTGAAAGGGAAGTATCAGCGAATGGGAAATTTTAACAGATTTTTCAGACGGAAGTCACACATAGCAATGAAGCTAATCAGTTTTTTCAAAGGGATTCAAGAATATATTAAAATCATAAAATAAGAGGATGCTATGGAAAGTGAAAACCAAGAAAACATAATCAAGGTATTAGAAATTAAAATGTTATCATCAACCATATGATCCAGCCATTCTATTCATAGATAAATACCTGAGAAAAATGGAAATATGCTTACACTAAAATTTGCACACTAAAACGTATAGCACTATTATTTGTAATAGCCAGAAAATAGGAAGTACTCAAATTCCATCAACTAATGAATGGATAAAAAAATTGATTAAGTTCATGTAAGGAAATATCACTTATCTAATAGGAATGAAATACTGATACATGCTACAACATGAATGAACCTTGAAAATGGGCTAAGAAGCCAGGTGCAAAGGTCCACATATTGTGTGATCTATATCACACGATAAATAAATAAATAAATAAATCAGTAGAGACAGAAGGAATACATAGTGTATGTCAGGAGTCACAGGAAGGGGAAAGGGGAGTGACTGCTGATGGATACAGGGTATCTTTTCAGAGTGATGTAACTACAGGTATCCTAAAATTCCATAGTTGTGATGTTTGCACAGTTCCATGGATATACTAAAATTCATCAAATTGTGCACTTTAAATGGATGGCTTGTATGTTATGCGAATTAAATATCAAGATGGCAAACCAAAGCTCAAGAACCAAAGCTTCCTGATTTAAAAGACCCACCAAATACTTAGTAAGAGAATTAAAAATACCCTCACCTAAGCAAATCATTGGAAAATTAACAAATTTCAAGGATAAAGGGAAAATTTGAAAATCTCACAGTCTTATCTCCAAAGAAATAAGAATCACTCTGGTACAGAATGTGTCATAAGCACTAGACTCCAGAAGACATGGGGATATCACTTTCAATGCTCTGAGGGAGAAAGATTTTCAACATAGAATCCTTTAGACAGCCAAACTATAAATCAGATAGGAATAAGAAGAACTAAGAAATCAGGGAGAACTGAGAGCACTTCCTCCTCCTCCTTCTCCTCCTCCTCCTCCTTCTCCTCCTTTAGTCAGAGGGCACCCGTATGCACAAAGAGAGAGAGAGAAGGAAGAACTCAAATCCCATCAACTAATGAATGGGTAAACAAAATATCATTAAGTTCATGTAAAGAAATATCATTTATCTAATATCATTTAGAGAGAGAGAAGGAGGAGGAGGAGGAGGAGGAGGAGGAGGAGAAGAAAAAGAAGCACTCCTCTCAAAAGGCTCTGGTCACAGAGCAATACTTTTTCCCTCCAATTCTCCATCCCATCGGGATCCTGGGCAAGTGGGCTTCAAATGTTGGTCAGCTTGTGGGCTCCAGCTTTCTGCACAGTGCTGAACCACACAACACGGACAACTCTTCTTCCCCCCCCCCCCCCCAATTTGCCAGAGGTCCCATGCACTCACCAGAGTCAGAGAGGAAGAGAAAAGAAACACCACCCAATGAGGCAGGGTTGCACCACAATTCTTTTCTCCACCATTTCTCCATCCTGTCAGGATTTTGGGTACTCACAAATGTACCTGGCAGTTTAAAAAAAAAAAAAAAACTGGGGGCACCGGGATTCAAACTGTACGGTCAACCAAGTGGGATCTGGCTCCCTTAACCACCAGCCCACTGGCCAGGCCTACCCCCCCTACCCCATGCATTCTTTATTAGGCAATTTCTTAAGGATGTGCTCCCCCAAAACATGGATGAAAAAGAAGGAAGAAGGCAGATGATGTAGGAAACAACCAATAGAATCGAATATAACAAAGGAGAGAAGTTTCTAATTCTAGTCATGGAACCACATTGGAGGGAAAATCATACAAGCCGCAGCAAGTGCACAGATGGTATCCAAGAATATTCCCTTTATTCCGGGAAGTTGATATAATCTTTGAGAAATAAAGGTAACTTATGCATGAGATAAAAGTAGATAAAGATATAGGTTTGATAAACCCTCATATATCACAACAGGCATTTCCCATAATAAGAAATCAATAGCAAATGTCTAAAAATGTTTTAAAGAAAAAAGTAACTAAATATATTATTTAATGAAATGAAGATAACTTAAAAGAACATTTTTAAAAAGCAGTTATGGTCTAGGGAACCAGCAGTTAGCGTAATGGCTATGTCGCTGGACTCCCATGTAGTCGACCACGGTTCACGTCTTGGACCCAGTGGCTTACAACTCACGCCAGGCGCGTGTGCGTGCGTGCCCAAGATCCCGAGAGGAGAATGGAGGAGAAGGGATTGCGGCGTGACCATCCCCCCTGGGGGGTGATTTTTCGCTTTCTGTCTCTATGTCTCTGTCTGTCTGGCGAGCGCACGCGCCCTATAGCAAAAAACCTCTCCAAAAAAAAAAGCAGTTATGGTCGGTGAAAAATGGCGGCGGCGGCTGGGTTCCGAGTGTCCAAGTGTCTCGGTTGCTAAGCGGGTCCAGGCCAGGGCTGGGGCGGCCTATGTCCAGGGGCGCTCATGGAGAGGAGGGCTCAGCTCGCCTGTGGAAGGCCCTCACTTCCTGGCTCTCCCGGGGGTGAGAGTGAGCATGCTGAAATGTGTTCCTGAAGTCGCACCACGAGGAGCTGGAGAGACTTGAGTTCATCACCTACCCCCATCTCTGCATCACTCCAAGCCCTTGGCCTGGGGAGATGGTAACCATACTCTATTCCATAACCCTCATGTGAATCCACTTCCAACTGGCTATGAAGATGACTAAAGAGACCATGGACCACTACTACCACGGCACTAGGGACCACAACACTGGCTTGGACCATTACTCTGCACACGGACCAGAAAAGTGTACACAACCTTTTTTTTTTTGGAGAGGTTTTTGCTATAGGGCATGTGGGCTTGCCAGAAAGACAGAAAACAAGAAACTACCCCCAGGGGGGATGGCCACACTGCAATCCCTTTTCACCAATTCTTCCCTCCGGATCTTGGGTATGCACACACACACACACACACACACACACGCCTGGTGTGAGTCTAAGTCACCAGGTCTGGGACTTGAACCGTGGTTGACTACATGGGAGTCCAGCGACATAGCCATTATGCCAACTACTAGTTCCAAAAGTGTACGGGACCTTAAGCTCACCTTCTTCATTTGTAGCAAATGATGACAAGTATGCTGACCCCCTCCCCCCCCATCCTTTGCTTGCAGCAAGAGATGGTTTAAATAGATAACTTAAACTTAGCTTGCTGGTGAGCTGAGACTTGGAGGAAAAAAAAAAACAGTTAAAAATTAAATGTGGCTTCCTCTAGTACAGGAGATTAGTCACAAAGAAAAGTGAGGACAAAGTCTATTGCTTTTCATTGTAAACTCTTCAATAGCATTTTTTAAACCATAAGTATTATTTTGATAAAACACTTAAAATAGCCAAAAATAAAATACACTCACTTACTGACCATTTACTGCATGCAGAGTACAATGTTAAGATATGAAGGGAGATAAGAGAGTTAAATAATTTACGGTTTCCACTGGGAACTTACAAGTTTGGGGAGTGCAACCAAATGCACACATTAATTATGAGAATTGGTAAATCAAAATAAACATTAAGAGATGTTACTCTAGGGCTGGCCTCATCATCTGGTGGGAGAACTGGATTCCACATAGCCAACCACAGTTCAATTCCTGGCCTTGGCCTCTCGAGAAACACACCAGAACAGGTACATGTGCATGCATGCCCAAAATCCCGACAGGATGGAGAAATAGAAGAGAAGGGATGTAAGTTGATCATGCCTCATTGGGCTGCTTTTCCCCCTCACTTTGTCTCTCTGTCTCTCTATGACAAGGGCACATATCCTCTGGCAATTTAAAAAAAGGGCAAGAGAGAGAGAAACAGAGATGTTACTTCTCTCCCAAAAAAAGGTGCAGTAGGTGATTAATTTTGCCTTTTAAAAAAGTGAAGTTGTATAAAAGAAGTGGCATTTGGGAATTAAAAAAAAAAAAAAAAAAAACCTGAGGTTTTAGTAGAATCTTAATGGATAAAGAAATAAAGTATATCCTAGCTTGTCCTAAAATACATTCCATAAAAGGACAATCATTTGTGGACATTCCTAACTAAAAGCAGATTACACCTTCCAGGAAGGAGTGTTATTTTTTGAAATACTCATTTGAAGAGGAGAAGAAATATTCAGACTATTTCGTGCTAAACTCAGACTTACCTGTACCAGAAAATATTTTCTGAGCTTGTGAGTCACTTAGTTACTTAAAGAATAAAATCCTGAGAAAAACGAGATTATATTGTGTGTCAGTGACCATGAAGATTAAATTCATTTACATAGAACAGTTTCTGTTGACTTAAATGTACTTTTAGTTGACTTCTCTAATTCTGCAATAAAAATAACAGAGCTTGTTAAATGGAAAATGTGTACATTGAATCACCATTTGAGTGCTTTTTCTTTTTTATTTTTTTACTAGTACATATCTTAGTAATTTCTAACTCCAAGATTAGATATTTATGGAAGGCTTAGGTTTATAACTAAATCTATTACCAACAAACCTGACCTAAGTATTTTATTTACTTATCATTGATTTTTTTTAAAAAAAGAAATAAGAATTCCCCATGCAAAGTCAATATAAAGTGAAAATAGGTGATCTATGGGACCAGCAGTTAGCTGTGTCGTTGGACACCCATGTAGCCGACAACAGTTCTAGTCCCGGACCCGGTGGCTTAAACTCACAACGGGCACGTGTGCATGAGTGTCCAGGATCCCAAGAGGAGAATGAAGGAGAAGGGATTGCGGCGTGGCCATCGCCCCTGGGGGGGTTATTTCTTGCTTTCTCTGTCTCTCTCTGTCTTTCTGGTGAGCCCATGTGCCCTATAGCAAAAACCTCTCCAAAAAATATTTTTTTAAATAATAATTCTACTTTCTAACACCTGTATGTCTTATAGTACTTACATATATGTCCAAATATAACAAGGTCAAAGGGGGAGTATGAATGTTTTAAAGTTTTAAGCAATAGAGTCAGTGGATAGTCACAATTTTTTAATATTATAAAGTTTCATTAAAATCTCCTCTGTCTCCTGTTTATTCTTCCACTTTTTCATACTTAGTCTTTACTGCTTTCATAGGTATACCTCATTTACTCAGACAAAGATAAGACTAGTGGAAAAGAAAAAAAAAAAACCTACTTTAATATTTCAAGTCCGCATACACTTATTAAGTGCCTTTCTTATACTCAGAAATATACTCTGGAGAAAATACAAAAGTAGTGCAATACCTGGTCTTTGTTCTCAATCTTGTATGGAGAGATTAAATAAATGAGGAATTGCAAAACAATGCAATATGAGAATAAACAGCAACTCATAAACTTTCCGAGAAGGAAGGGCTTAGATTGAGCTAGACTGGAGAGAACCTCAATAGCTTTCAGAAAAAATGTAGACCTTGAGGGCTAAGTATAAAAGGTCAGATGAGCAGAGAAGAGAATTGAGCACAGGCAGCAATATTAACGAAGTTGCAGAGACAAAAGGGGGATATCATATTTGAAGTTCTAGGTTGACAAACTCTCAGGGGAGACTAAGATAACACTGGAGTAACTAGAAGCCAATTTGTAAACAGTCTTGAAAGTACTATACAGAAAATAGAAAAGCATTGAAATATGAAATGAAAGGAAATGATGCAGCAAAACCAACTTTGGGGTAGATTAATACTGCAAGCCTGTATTAGAAGTGTAGGATAGAAGATTATTCAACTTTCCAGATGTGAAGTGATGAGACCTAAATGTTTAAAATTGTTTAAATGGGTTATAGAAACTAAGTAAATGGTTATGAATACCAGATACAGTATGGGAAGAGGATGGGTGAAGGAGTAGAGTATGAGGAAGGACATTAAGGAGAAAAATAGAGGCATAGCATTTATGAAACAAAGAAATGGATTATCTATTGAAGATAACTTTCTAGAATGGTGAACTGGACTGGTGAGAAATGTACACATGTTGGAATATTCGCTTTGTAAGCTAAGTAACATAATTGAATGTATAAAAGAAATAGAAATAAAAAGAAATAAATTTTTTAATAAATAAATAATTTTAAAATTTTTTTTTTTAATTTTATAAGCTGGGAAACCATTAGGCCAAGATGGCTCTAGTGCCTTGGACTTCTCCACAATCAAATCAAACCCTAATTCAATGTAAACATTAAAATAAACCTTAGAAGTTTAACCAATCAAAAACTGCCAACTAAACTACACACCAGAGTTCATTAACCAGAAACTTCCAGCTAATCTCTAACCAGGAAATTTCCACTTTGACCAATCAAATACATTTTCTTTGTGTTGCTTCTGAGAACACTCTGTAAGTTTACTCTTTTACCCAACCCCAGCCCAGTGGAGCACAGACCTGTGGTCTGGTGATATTCAATTCACGAATCACTAAATGTTCAAGTAAATGCAATAAAATTTTAATTTGCCTAAAGTTATCTTTTAACCGAATTATGAGAGGTAAAAGAAAAAAGTAGAGGGGCCAGCAGGTGACATAATGGTTATGGCACTAGACTCCTATGTGGCCAATAGTGGTTCGAGTCCAGGACCTGGTGACTTGAAACTCATGCTGGGCATGTGTGTGCATGTGCTCAAAATCCTGAGAGGAGGATGGAGGAGAAAGGGATTGTGGCTTGGCCATCCCCCCCACCCCTACAAGATGATTTCTCACTTTCTGTCTCTCTGTGTCCCTGGTGAGCACACATGCCCTATAGCAAAATTATCTCTGCTCTCAAAAATAGAATAAAAAACAGATATGAAAAAAAATCAAGAAATCAACAGGATTTGTGTGTTGACTGATTTGAAATAGCTCTCAAACAGCTTATAGAAACATAAGTATAAATTTTCAATCTCAGCATGTTCAGAATAGAGTTCAGATTCTCCCCCCAACCCAAAGCTATTCTTCCTCCTGGTTCTTTATCTCAGTAAATGATATCTTTATCCATTTGGATGCCCAAACCAGAGAACTAGAGGGAATATGGGGCCAATCTTTCACTCTTCCCTCTCCTCACCTCATCTTCAATTAGTCACATTCTAATATTCCTCTTCTATTATTCTAATATTTCTTTTCTATTTCTCAAATATACCCACTTCTCTCCACATTTTTGCTATTTCCCTGGTCCAGGCCACCATTAGCTCCTGAATTAGCACAAAACTCCTTTTTTTTTTAGAGGTTTTTGCTATAGGGTGCGTGGCACCAGAAAGACAGAGAGAGACAGAGAAACAAGAAGAGAAAAGTCACTCCTCAGGGGGCTTGGCCATGCTGCAATCCCTTCTCCTCCATTCTCCTCTCAGGATCTTGGGCACGCACGCATATGGGCCCGACATGGGTTTAAGCCACCAGGTCCAGGGCTCGAACCACGGTTGACTACACGGGAGTCCAGCAACATAACCATTACGCCAACTGCTGGTCCCAGCACAAAACTCCTAAACAGTCTCCCTGCCATTCACCTCCCCTCCCCAGTATATTCTTGAAACTCTAGGCAGAATTATCTTTCTAAAATGTAAACCCTCTAGTAATATTGCAGTTTAACCCACTCACACATGCTTCCTTATTGTCTTTAATATTGTGTGTGTGTCTTCATCCCACAGAATAGTGGAAGAGAGTGGGAAGGACTTAAACTTGCCATATGAGAGCACTTTCATTTCTTCTATTTTTAAGTCTCTTTCAAGTAGCTCAAAACTCCCTGGAATTTCATTCTCACAGGTTTCCTCTCACTCATATTTTCAACAACACTATCAATCCTGCGGCCTCTGAGAATCTTTCTTCCACACACTGACAGGATGAGATTCCCCCCAGGTGATGATTCTTCAACAGTAGTTCCCTCTTCACTCATCGATCCACTAAATGTCTTTTGTATCTGTATAAAACTGGCTTACTTGGAAATACTCACATCGCGGCTGTTTCCTGTTCAGGTGCAAGTCATGTAACTGATGCCTACATGCTTTGTGACTTGGTGAACCCGGCAAATCAGCCAATGGAAAGGCTCTCCAAGAATTTTTTTTTTGAATAAGGACACTACAATTATCCTTCACAAATGAAAGATTTTTGCCTTGTGGTCTTACTTTTTTTCTGAGAAAAGTAGTAAATGTATTATAAAATGAATTCTATATTTAAAACCCAACACAAATGGAGGCACCATAGCTACTGCATTTGTCTATCCACTACTCTTCTCCCCACTTCTCCTTAAGTTAACAGATATTAGCAACTTCACTACAGGGTTTTATGAGACTCACTACAGAGTCTCGTTTCTTCCTAGACACAGATTGGTTCAGAGATGGATACATGAACCGAACACAACAACTTAAGCTTTCCCAGAACTTCTTTTTCTTTTTTCTTTTTTTCCTATAAAAACAAGAGGTTTTTGCTATAGGGTGCATGCACTCACCAGAAAGACAGAGAGAGACAGAAAGTAAGAAATCACCTCCCAGGAGGGATGGCCACGCTGTCATCCTGTCTCCTCCAGACTCTTCTCAGGATCTTGGGCACACATACACAGGCACCTGGCATGAGTTTAAGCCACCAGGTCTGGGACTAGAACTGCGATCGACTACATGGGAGTCCAGCAACCTAGCCATTACGCCAACTGCTGGTCCCAAGTTTTCCCGGAACTTCTTAGCTGGAGCTGCCAAGAGAAGACTCTCTTGTTTCACAAGCCATAAATCAAGGGCCATCTAAAAATACATCACCCTCTCCCTCTTCCTGTCCACCAGGGAGATCACCAGGCCGCATGAAAGAGAATGGAACTCGCTTTGGAGGGAAGCAAAGATAAGACAGACAAATAGAGAACCCTGCCATCATTCAGGTCCTCAGTCTTAGTTATTGCTAAAGTCAGTAAGACTCTTGCCCTTCCAATTTGGGTACATTTGTCCGTACATTTCCTTACGCTGTTTAAGTTACAGTGAAATTCCATCCCTGCAAACAAGGGTCACTTCAGAAGGAAAGTAAGGATATACAAATTCAGACTCTTGGTGATAATCCTTGGCTTTAGAATAGCAGACCTATGTTCAAATTCTGACTCTTTCACTAATTATTATGTGACCTTAGATAAATTACTCAAATGTCAGATTCCTCACATCTAAAATTGAAACAAGTAGGCCCAAATGTGTCACAGCAGTAACTTAAGAGCCCTATAAGGCTGGAAGCCACCTGCCCAACCATGGTTCAGATCTCTGGGTTTGCCTGAAAACACACCAAGCACACTCATGCACAGGATCCTGAAGAACTAGAGAGCGGGAGAAAAAGAATCACAGCTTCTGTCAGGAGAGCTTCTCTATCTTTCTCTTTCACACATAAGCCATAAATCAACAATCAATGAAATAGAAATAAGTAATACTTCACATTCTTTTGTGGGAATTTTTATATATTTTATATACCAATTGATCATACCAATAAGTGTCCAGTAATAATATATTGTTGCGGTTATTTTTAAAGGTTTTTTTTTTAAGTTTAGTTATTTCTTTCATGAGCTAGAGAGAAAGAGAGACAGTACCCCCCAACAAGGTCCTCACACTGCAATCCATCCCTGCTTTAGCCAAACCCAGATATTACATCTATGTGTGCCCAGTGTACTCAAGGAGGTCTCTGCACTTGAACTGGGAACCTTCCCGTGTGGAATTGCCTCAGAGTATTGCATTTTCCCACCGTACCACTGTCTGACCCCCTCAGTTATTGATATTATTGTTGGTAGTAGTACTATGATCTAAATGGGTAAAATTGCTTTCAAGCCAGAGAAAGACTTGATCATAAGCTTAGGTATTAAAACATCTAAAGAAATAATATGTTCTGGCTGGCCTTGCAGCGTAGTGCCTAAGGGAGCCAGATCCCTCATGTCCAGCCACAGTTTGAATCCCAGCCCTGCAACTTGAAATATGCTGAGTGTGTGTGCACACACATGCCCAAAATCCCAATGAAGGAGAGGGATTGCAGTGTGACCATGCTCCACTTAGGAGTACTTTCTCCTCTCCCTCTCTGTCTCTGTCTCTGGTGAGTGCACATACCCTGTGGAATTTTAAAAGAATAAAACAAGAATAGAGAAATAGAGTTTTATTTTAAAACAAACAAAGAAAGAAACAGTATGTTCATCAGAAGGGGGTTAATCAAAGCTGTGTTTTGGCTGATCCTTGACAAGATAACACATATGTGGAGTTTTCTAAGGAGACAAACACATCTGAATTGATCCCAGAAAGTGCCACTGTGCTTTTTGTTCACATGGACCAATTGTTAGCTCTGATTCCATATTCACCAAAGTGTTCCTTCTTCTTTTTCTTTTTCTTTTTTTTTTTTTTTTAATAGAGGTTTTTGCTATAGGGCATGTGCACTGGCCAGAAAGAGACAGAGTGACAGAAAGTGAGAAATCACCCCACACACACACACCGCAATCCCTTCTCCTCCATTCTCCTCTAGGGATCTTGGGCACACATGTACACACTCCTGGTGTGAGTTTAAGCCACCGGGTCCAGGACTCAAACCACAGTCGACTACATGGGAGTCCAGCGACATAGCCATTACGCAACTGCTGGTCCCAAAAGTGCCCCTTCTTAATGGTCCATTGGACAATTCCTCTAAGAGAAGCAAAACAGAGGCTAACAAGGTACAGGATCTCTGTGGCTGCTATCTTTTCGGTGGTTTTCAGAGTTATCCTTTCTGTTTGGCTGCTTGTCCCCCAGGAAAATGATGGTCACCATTCCCATCCTCTTAGGCTGGATTACAAACCCAAGAGCCTACATGGCATCCCCTATGTCGACTCCAGACAATTGTACCTGAAAATGCAGGCCCAGAATGCCTGATTTTTTAAAAGAGGCTGAAAATATGGACTTTCAAAATCAATAAATGTCGAAAATAAATTTATGAAATAAAGCTTCTTTTTAAATTTTTTAAATGTTATATAAGCAAGACAAAACCTACAGACCTACATCACACTCTGAATACGGGTAACTTCAGTCAGACTTCGCTGGCTGCATTTTCTTTCTGCATTCCTAACCTCTGACTTCAGTAGCTAGGAGCCATCCTGACTGGAGCTGCTCTCACACTGAATATTTCATTCCTCCGTCTACCAGGTTCTAGGTCTCTTTTGAGTCTTGGGTTCTTGTGGTCTATCAACTCTTTGATGTTTCCATCAAAAGGCATTATATCTCTGTCTTACTCAGAATGAAATCGTTCTGGTCAAAGAACTACTTACGGTGGCATCTCCCAAGAAACAAAGATTTCTTCTCTTATGAAATTTTCTCTTTTCTATTTCAAAATACTTCTTTTTCTCCACAAAATAACCCTGCTTACTACCCCTGCTTAATATTAGAAGCTATGCCTCACTTTCAAATGGCTCCTTACCCAACAGATAAAACTTGAAGCAATTTTAAATGACCTTATACATTTTCATCCAACCAAGTATGGGGGCATATTTATTTTTACATAAACCATATTAACTGAATTGGTACTTAATTTATATTATTTTTCCTTCATTTCTCCTATTGGGATAAGCAGATATGCCCTTGAAACTTTCTGTGTGTAATTTTTATATAGAATGCCTAGAGAAGGGTCACATGGAGCCGATGAGTGTTTAAAAAAGTTTCTAATCATGTTACATTTCAATTTAGTAGTACAAGTTTAGACTACACTATCTCACAAACTCCACCAAAATAACAACAAAGGGATTTGTTTAGGCATAAACGAAAAGAACAATAAATAAATAAAATGATGACAGCTACTAAATTTTAGAAATCAAAGAGCATAAAGATTAGTGCTACAAAGAGGTGTGGTATTATCTGTGGAAGATATTTTGTAGTTTTATCAACAGTATTAGGGATAAATGTTCACCTGTTGAAATATCCATTTTGTAAGACAAATACTAATGTGATTGAATGTATGGAAGAAAATGAAATGAAAAAATAAATAAATAAATAAAAATGTAATAAAATAAATAAGAAAAAAGATTAGTGCTAAATGACTTAACATATCTCAGAGAAAACACAGTGGGAAAAGTCAAAAACTAATCAGAACTTTCGTAGAACTTCCAAAATATTGGGAATTAGCTGCATCAAGTAACTCTTAAACTGGGTGTGAAAGCAGGGCTAAAAACCAAGATTACTTGAAAGTGTAATTGAGAAGTCATTAACGTCCCCATCCTTCCACCTTCCACCACCATACTTCAGGAAAATACTGGAAGCTTACTCTCTGGTGAAGATAAAGATCTACTCTATGGGCTGGAGGACACCAAGTCAACTAAAGGGCAACAGACCCCTTCTGTAAATAAAGGAACCAAGTGACAGTGAACAAAGTTGAGTGTGGAAACTCTCAGCTTCCTCCCATCCAGTTCCCAAAGTGTGAACAGTCAGCAGAATTATACTTGTCAAGAAAGTGGTAAGAAGTACCTCTCTTAGTACTTCTAGAGGTAACCAGGCCTAGATAAAAGAACTAAAGATGCTAACCCATGAACTCTCCAATAAAACAACCAGATCAACAAACAGTTGGCAAGCCTCAACTCCAAGCCAACAGAGATTCCAAGAGATTGTCTAGACCCCTTTTTAAATATGAGCAAGTATCGCCATGTCCTTGAGAAGGTGAATAATGTAAAAAAAGAGAAGGGGAAAGAAACAGTGGAAAAGAAACAGACATTCCAGTGAGAAATCTTACCAAAAAGTACCAATAATATCCTCACAGAGGTCAAATAACAGCAACGACAAAATTTAGAGAATAAAAAAAAAGAGACTCTGGAAATTAAGAAATAACAACAGAAATTAAAACTCAAGAGAAGATTAGAAGAGCATGTTGAAATACTATCTTCAAAAGAAACGCAAAAAGATAGTGATGAAAACTAGAATTTTGAGAATTATTTCAGTAAGTTCATCATCTAAACAATGAAAGTTTCAGAATGAAAGAATGAGAGTGGATGAAATGAAAACATCAATAAAATGATTACAGAGATTTTTCTATGTTTTTCTATGCAAAAATGAGTCATGACTTTTCCAATGACCCAATAGGTAGAATTCTGATACGTTGCATTATTGTTTTCTCCAATGTTTTTACTGGGAAGTTCAATGTCATGCTGAATCTTTACTCTTTATGTGAAAACTGTTTTTTCTCTCTGGAAAATTATAGAATCTTTTTTTTTTTTTTACCCCCTCCTGCATAACTATTCACAGGGAAGTATCTTGGAGTACAGCTATTTTTGTCCATTAGACTAGGGACTCAGAGGGTCATTTAATCAAGACTCTCATGCCTTTTGATTTGTGGTTTGAGTCGACCGTGGTTCGAGTCCCGGACCCAGTAGCTTAAACTCACGCCGGGCGCGTGTGTGCCCAAGATTCCAAGAGGAGAATGGAGGAGAAGGGATTGTGGTGTGGTCATCCCCCCGGGAGGGTGATTTCTCGCTTTCTGTCTCTCTGTCTCTCTCTGTCTTTCTGGCAAGTGCACGCACCCTATAGCAAAAATCTCTCACATATATATATATACATGCACACACACACACACATGTATATGGATGTGTAAGCATATTTAGAGACAAGGAGGTAAATACCATCCCCCACAATTCAATTAACGGAGCTGAAAGCATTTGCTTATGCAGAAAGGGAAGCAGGACTAGAAGAGGAGAATTTGGTGGTGGAGATGAGAGTAAATGGAGAGCAGGGGATGGGGGAAGAACAATAATTTTCAAACAAATCTTATAATACAATTTGACTCTTGGGGTTATGTCCATCTACAATTTTTGTATAAGCATAAAAATGAAATTTAAAATAACTTTAGGCCCAGCCCCATCCTGTAGCAGGTACAGTAAACCCTGTGCACAGACAACTGGATCCCACATGGTCAGCCATGTTTCAAATTCGAGCCCTAGTGCACACTCCGGGTGCATGTGTGTACATGCCCCAAACCCTGATGGGATGGAGAAATGGAGGAAGAAAGATCGTGGCTGGACTACACTCCACTGAGGCTGTTCTCTCTCTCTGGCAAGCACATGCACAATCTGGCAAATTTTTTTTAAAAAAGTTTGTAAACAATGTCATCTTACGCTATTCCTAGCTGAGAGAATAAATTGTGAGAAAAAGTACTAATAGCCAGCACTGTGTCTGTCATAGAGTCTATCTTAAATATTTTTATGGATAAATAAATGAATCAATTAAAGAATGAGACAGAAATAGCACCAAGCTTTTAAACTTTCAACTTCTAGTATTTGTTTATATATGATGTCCTTTTGATCACTAATAGTTCCTGGCATAGAGCAGCTATCAAGCAATATTTTCTTTTAATGAACAAGAATATTAATGTTGTAAAAGAACTTCTAGTACATCACAGAACTAAAGCAAAAGGATAGTTTCCCTTTCCTATAAATTCTCTTACTTGTCATTGTTTGGTACCGTAACAGCATTCTGTATCTTTCTTAGATTACTATAAAAATGGCATATCCACAAAAAAATCTTGCTTTACAATTTCTTTCTCCATTATCTGTGCCTTTGCATATAAAAAATATTTAAGGAATGATTAATAATTTTGAATGCAAGTTACCCATTTCCCCCATTCCTAGAGGAAAGATCAAATGAAATTCTCAAAAAAGGATTTAGAGAGAAAGAAAGGACAGCTTCACAGAGGCCGCTTGATCTAGCAGTCTGAGGCAAAATGCTCTCTGACCTGAGTAGAGAGTAGAGTGAGTGGGGCAGGAGGTGGGCTGGAAAACGAGAGATAAACTAGGCGCACTTGCGACTGTCCCCGCCCTGGGTCCCCTCACATAGCTTCTTCAGATGGATTGGAATGCTATAAATTTCCAGAACATCAGACACACCCAGGTTCCAGTACAAGTACAAAAACATACTTTGTGGCCAAATCCAAATTATTTTTGTAGCATCTACCATTTGAGATTATGCTGTTCTAATCCTTTTCCTCAGAGCAGATAAGCAAGTATCAGTTGTGTAGTCATTAACTAGGAAAAAGCAAATGGGATTAATGGGTTGATGGGAAACGCATGCAGTCACAATGGACTCATGAATAGAAGAACTCTGGTACCGTATACCCCAGCTCAATGAGTGACTTATGAAAGAGAGTGAGTAAATGCTTACCTCAATTTCACTGTTAGGTGAGAACGACATGTCCTTCCTCCTTCCTAGCATGCTGTGAAATTCAAAAAGATAACATCTTCCAATACTTAAATACTTGGAAAAAAGTGATACCATAGAAACACGATATTATCACCACACTCCAGTGTAGCATATGTATTTCTCTATACACAGTACAGACAAAATTCTTCCATAATAGTCTCCCCAGATTTGAAAAATCAAGGAATTCCCATCTGCTTTGTGAATAAACCTCTTAACCAAGAGCCTCAGAGAATGGAAAATGTAACCCTCTGCTACATGCTACACGTAATGATTTCAATAAACATTAGACATTCAAATAACAAGAATATTTCTCAAAAACTTCAAGGATTAGAACTAAATCTTTACAAATAATATATGAATGTTCCCTGAGGTTTAGAGAACATATGTAAGTATAGTTTTAGGTTAGTCTTTCTTTTTTTTCTTTTTTTTTTTTTTTTTTTTGGAGAGGTTTTTGCTATAGAGCACGTGCCCTCACCAGAAAGACAGAGAGACAGAGAGACAAGAAGCAAGAAATCACCCCCCAGGGGGGACGGCCATACTGTAATCCCTTCTCCATTCTCTTCTTGGGATCATGGGCACACATACACGTGCTCCTAGTATGAGTTTAAGCCACCAGGTCCAGGACTCGAACTGCAGTCGACTACATGGGAGTCCAGCGACTTAGCCATTACATCAACTGCTAGTCCTTAGGCTATTCTTTTTTTAATTTGTCAGAAGGCATGTGCTCATCAGACAGACGAAGAAAGGGAGAAACCCCCAACTCCCAGAGTGGGGCATAGTTAAACCACAATCCCTTCTCCTCCATTTTTCCATCCTGTCAGGATTTGGGGCACAAACACACATGTGCCTGGCATTTTTTTCAAGCTGCCAGGGCCAGGATTAAAACCACATGGCTGGGGACCCATAGATGGCATAATATTTACATTGCAAGACTCTCATGTAGTCGACTACAAGTCAAGTCCTGAACCCAGTAGCTTAAAACTCACGCTGGGCACGTGTGTGTGCGCGCACGTGCGCCTAAAATCTCAAGAAGAGAATGGAGACAGGATTACGGTGTGGCCATCCCCCTGAGGGATGATTTCTCACTTTCTGTCTCTGTCTCTTTCTGTCTTTCTGGTGAGCACACATACCCTATAGCAAAAATCTCTCAACAACAACCAAAAAAACACATGGTCAGTCATCTAGGATCCAACTCTCATAACCATGAGGCCATGGGGCTGGCCCTAGGCTATTTTTTATTGGAATTTCATTTTCAAATTTCAAAGTCACTGATACATGGAATAAATAATTCTTTAAAAACATATCTAAAGAGCAAATACAACAACATGGTCTTTACATCATAAGACAAAGGACTTTATTGCTTGGTAGGGTTGACATTTTAACTTCCAAGCTAAAAGTTCAGATCTATTGTTCCCATTGGCAAAGTCCCAGGAGGAACTGCAGGTGAAGTGTTGCTAGATGGCTAGATAGGGGTTGTATCAGAACACAAAATGTTCTTTAAATGCCAGTTTTAATTCATTGTCAGTTGTTTTGAGAAAACTGTATTGAACAGTTTTGGGGATCACAACCACTTTCAGCAATAAAAAGTAATGCCAGTGGGACTGGCAGGTGGCATGGTGGTTAAGGACTCCCACATGACCAACAACGGTTTGAGTCCTGGACCTGGTGGCTTGCTTTCTCACTCTCTTTCTCTTTCTGTCTCTCTCTGGTGAGTGCACATGCCCTATAGCAAATTAAAAAACAAACAATAGGGACCAGTTGGCATACTGGCTGTGTTGCTGGACTCCCATGTAGTCGACTGTGGTTCGAGTACCGGATCTGGTGGCTTAAACTCACGCTGGGTGTTTGTGTGTGCGTGCCCAAGATCCTGAGAGGAGAATGGAGGAGAAGGGATTGTGGTGTGGCCATCCCCTCTGGGGGGGGTGATTTCTTGCTTTCTGTCTCTCTGTCTCTCTCTGTCTTTCTGGGGAGCACACATACCCTATAGCAAAAACCTCTCCAAAAATACATAAATAAATAAAAGTAGATGAATAATTCTTTTTTTTTTTTGATGGATAATTCTCTTTTAAAAAGTACTGTGAGTAACTAACAATATCTGGCACAGTCACAGGAATGGAAAATTGTGACATCTATTGCACGTACCATACCTGGGATATAATGCAAATGTCCCTTAACATAGCAACATTTTCATTATTAATTATTGCAGTCTAACTTAGGTGTTATTTGTGTTAGAGTTCTCCAAAGAAATAGAACCATATTATATATATATATAGAGAGAGAGAGAGAGGAGAGAGAAGACAAGAGAAATTTATTTTAAGGAATTGGTTTATACAACTGTAGGAGCTGGTAAGTCTGAAATTCAAAGACAAGGTCGACAGGCTGCAGACCAGAGCAAAAATATGGTAGCTCTAGTTCAAAGACAGTCTGGAGACAGAATACCTTCTTTCTAGAAACCCTCAGTGTTTTCTCTTAGGGTCATCAACTGGATGAAACCCACCCATATGGTGGAGGGTAATTTGCTTTACTCAGAGCCTCCCTATTTAAATGTTAATCAATCTAAGAAAATAATATCTTCATAGCAACATCTAGACTGCTGTTTGGCTATAATCTGGGTACCATGCCCTAGCCAAGTTGACATATAAACGTAACCACCGCAGTACTGACAGTTATTTCTTACAGAGAATGTACTATCAGACTCACACTCTTGCATTTCCCAAACAGAATCATCTCACTATTTCTCACAGCAATCCTCTGATGATTGTATTATTATCCACAATTCCCTGATAAACAAATCAAGCAGAGATCTTAAGCAACTTTCCCAAGGCCAAGAACTAGTAAGTCAGGAGAAGTTGAAACACATTCTAAATCTGGATTTGTTTTGCTTTCTTTATTGTGGGCTGCGTGTTTGAATGTGTCTGTGGTTTTGGTTTTTTTTTTTTTTTTTTTTTTTGCTTTTTTGTTTGCTTTTTGTTTGTTTGTTTGTTTTTCTCAGACCAGGGTCTCTTTCTCTCTGTCATGATCCTCTTACCTCAGCTTCCCAAGTAACTGGAACCACTGGTGCCACCACTACCACACCCAAATTCAAACAGAGTCTCACTATGTTAATTCTCAAGTAGATGGGACTACAGGCACATGACACCAAGTCTAGCTTTTTTCTTCCTGGTTGACCAAAAATCAAACCTGAGACTCCCAAGTGACCCAGCCTGCCAAGCAATGGTATTTAACAGGTGTTACACCAGCTAGGCCTCAAACTCTACTCCTCTGTCTTTTGACTCCCAACTTTATTGTGCTTTGTTTGATGCAGAGTTCAGGGACATGAATCTGGAAGACATAGAAGCAGTTTGTTCAATGAGACTTTTATGTAGTGAGATGACTTAAGAATTTGGCTAAAAAATGTTGGCCTAATGTTTCTCCGTGTGTGTGTGTGTGTGTGTGTGTGTGTGTGTACATCCCCAAAATCCTGATAGAATAAAGAAATGGAGAAGGGATTGCAGCATGACCTCACCTTATTGAGGATGGGGAAGGGTACTTTCTCCCTCTCCTTTTCTTTCTCTGTCTCTCTACCTATCTCTGGAGAGCACAAGTACCCGTGACAACAATAACAACAACAACAACAAATAACCATCTCTCTTGCACAGTACATTGAATAAATAAACACATGGATGGATGGATGAGTGAGTCAATGAATGAAGGTCTAAGTGTCAGCCTGTATCAGGCATAAACTAAAACCTTTCATGCACATTAAAGCATTGTTTCGGTTAACCCTCATGACAGGTCAGTGATAGAGATAGTATTATCCTCATTTCACCCAGGAGGAAACTGAGACTCAAAGGCTACTGAATTGTCCATGTCATCCAGATTTTCTCACTTCAAATCCCATATTTCTACATTCTCATCAGTTCAAAAGGATGTATTTTTAAAATCTCATTTTTTTAATTATGATTATCATCATCCCTTCAGGAACCACAGATGAAGACAATGGAGTCAAGTGTAAAGCTCACAAATGAGTGATGAGCTTATTTTATGCAGGCTCCTCTATCAGAAACCATGTCCATCCGTGACCTCTCCCTGCTCTTAACCTTCAAAACCCAATCTGCCACCAGCTGTTGATTCTATCTCAGTTCTGCCCACTTATCTCTTTTCTGCCGAATCACTTCAAAATACTAATTGGTCTCCTATCTCAAGTCTTGTCTTCCTCCAATTCACTCTTCACTCGCTATCAGAGTGACCCTTCAAAAATACAGACTTGCCCATGTTATCTTCCTGCTTAAACCTCTCAAGGATGTCCTGATGCCCTTAGGAGGGGTCTACACCCCTTTGAAGAAGTGTATAACGGTCTCCACCATCTGTACCCTGCCTCAGCCCCCAGCTTTGCTTCAAGACTCATATGCCTTTGTCCTCAGGGCTTCATCAGGTCATAGGGTCTGTACTCATACACTCATGCATTCTTGAGAAGTGTCTATTGCTCTCTTGAGAAGAAAAAGGAAGACCCGGGTGTCAATGGCAGCAAGACGGGTACAGCAAGGATATGGGGTCCTGTGCCACAGAACCCTCTGTTTATAATTCTCTTTCTCTTGGGACCAGCAGATTGTGTAATGGTTACATCACTGGGCTCCCACATAGTTGACCGTGGTTCAAGTCCCAGACCCAGCAGCTTAAAGTCATGTCGCGCACACATGCATGTGTGCCCAAGATCCTGAGAAGAAACTAGAAGAGAAGGAATTGCAGTGTAGCAGGGTTAATTTCTTGATTTCTATCTCTCTGTCTTTCTGGTGAGCATAATCACCGTACAGCAAATATCTCTCTATTAAAAAAAAAAATCAATTTCTCTTTACCTAGCTAATCCTCACAACTCTTCAAGGATCATCTTTCTTTGTTTAAGACAAGGTCCTACCATGTCAGAATTCTCTCATCTCAGCCTCCCAGCTGGGGCTACCAGTGTGTACCACCATGCCCAACTCTTTCTTAGGGTCTCACTATGTTGCCCAGGTCAGCCTCGAGCCTTAAGTCCTCCCATCAGACACCCCCAAGTTGCTGAGATTATAGGACAGATCACCACATTCACGCTTTAGACTGGACAGAGAATTAAGCTGAGCCTCCCATGTAATTCCAGCCTGCAGAGCATAGCATCCTAGTAGCACATGCCACCACAAATGGACCAAGACTCACATTTTGAATAAATGAATGGATAGTTTCCTCTTCTTTTCTGACCTCCCTTTATATTGTTTTACCACATCTATCTCTGTTACTCTGTTACTCTGTTTTATTAATACAAAGATATCTTTTGCCTCTGAACGTTTAGTCATTTGGTTACTAATCCACTCTCCCAATTTAAATGCTGACTGCTGAAGTGGCTGTTCAGTGTTTCTTTCATCTTTACATCCACTGTGTAATTTCCAAGATATCCAGATGATACGTAACTAAAAAGGTCCTAGAAGAAAACTGTATTTACATCTCCTATACTCAACATGACCAGTCTACCTACCAAATGACCATTTTTTTTACCTGGATGATTCCCTTGCGATTCCTCCCAACTCCCAACACTTCAGCATCCTTTCAGGATTTTAGATGTTCCAGTCACCCAAGTGGACCACAACCTGTAGTAGAGTCAGAGATGCATCACCTAATTTCTCTTCAAGGAAAGATTTGCTGCCCAGCTGAAAGGGTGTAACCAGCATATCAACCACAGCTTGTGAACTCTTCCTCCAAAGAATCCCCTTGACGAAGGTTAGCCCCTTCCCATGGAAGCCCGCATGTGTTGACTAAGAAAGATACGGATGTGAGGAGTTAGTCATTTGGGCACCACATGGGACAACTCTGATGGGCAGAGCTCACTCTGAAGCTTCCTACTGGGTTGGCCAGGACTTAAATTGAATTTATATTTTACCTCTTCCTTTGCCCACCCCTGCTTCTCCCACTTTCCTTCCTCAAGTATGAATTCCTAATAAACATCTTGCACATTAAATTTCATGCCAGTGTCTGTTACTAAGAACCTTAAGTACAACACCACTTTATCACGAGGTGGCATGATGAGCATAACAACTGCTTCTTAGGTCCTAGGGTCAGGGGAGGGTGGGGAAGAAACACCACTTCTAGATAGAAGCGACCATTTGATTCACTTTTCAATTTATGAACACTGCTTATCATTACCAGAATTTCTGGTGGTAGAGATCATCAGCCAGGCTATAGAAGATTATAGATCACTTCACGTTACAGAGATCATCAAACAAGTGAGCCTTCTTTCTTCAATCAGTCAATCCCCTGAAGAATGCATTTTTGTCACCCCCCAGCCACAGCTATATGGCCAAGACCCCTGCAACAATTCTGCACCCACACCCTCCACAAGTACTCTCTCTACTTTTACTACTCTAATGGGTAAAGCTGATTCACTGTGAGAGTGGTAAGTCAGAACAGAGATCAGAGTGATTTACCTTCTGCTTCAGAAGGGTTGAGAGCATGTATTAGGCATATCCATCATGCAAACTCAGGGAAATTCCAAACTGGTTCCATATAAAGGAGAGGCAGAAAAAGCAAAACTTTAGGTAGTTCTACTCTAACCCAGCTAGCTCAGAGCACTTAAAACATTCACACTAGCTGACATTTCAGAATTCATCCTAAGAGCTTCCCATTTCCCTATTTTGAACCACAACACCTTGCAGGGACAGGACACTTGCAGCTGTTTCATAGATCTGTCCAAAAAAGTACATAAGTGGATCATTTAATACACTAGACATTCATTCTTCCACAATTTTGGAAACTAAAAATTCAAATTCGTGGTATCCACTGGGCTATGTTCTCTTTGAAGTTTTAGGGGGAAATCCTTCCTCATCTCTTCCTAGTTTCTGGTGGCTGTGACCAATCCCTGTATCATCCTCTGTTATCACATGGCCTTCAGCTGTGCGTGTGTGTGTGTGTGTGTGTGTGTGTGTGTGTGTCTTCACATGGCATTCTCCTTAGTACACGCATCTCCTCCCACGGGACACCAGTCCTATTGGATTTAGGGCCCCCCTACTCCAGTATGATCACATTTCAACTTGATTACTGCTATAATCCAGTATTTCCAAATAAGATCTCATTTGCAGGGGCCAGAAGTTAGGAATGAAGTATGTCTTTTTGAGAGACACAATTGAATAATACTTTAATAATACCTCTTTGACCCAACCAAAATTCTAAGTTGGATATAATTCTCATATTCCCTATTTACTAACACGAGGTCCAGGAG
>JAKSZU010000005.1:72554564-72570932 GCA_026018925.1 Tupaia tana | reverse complement strand
GAAAATCTCACGGTTTTGTTTGTTTATTTGACTGTGGTTAAAAAGATGGACGCTTCATTATAAACTACACACAAGATGAAAATACGCACTTGAGAAAATAAAGTGAAAACAACCTTGCAAGGATTAAAAAGGCAGAGGTGGGGGCCAGCAGGTGCTATGGTGGGTTAAGGCACTGGACTGCCACATGGCTGACCACGGTTAGAGAGTACCAGACGTGGCAGCTTGAAAAACACACCCAGCGCATGTGTGGGCATGCCCAAAATCCTGAGAGGAGAGTGGAAGAGAAGGAATTGTGGTGTGGCTGTCTCCCCACCCCCTGAAGGGGCAATTTTTCACTTTCATTCTTTGTCTCTCTCTGTCTCCAGTGAGCGCAAGTACCCTGTGGCAAAAAACCTAAATAAAAAAAGAAAGAAAAGAAAAGAAAAAAGGAAAGGAAAGGAAAGGAAAGAAAAGGAAAGAAAAGAAAAGAAAGAAAAAAAGAAAAGGAAAAAGAAAAGGAAAGAAAAGAGCAAGTGTGGTCTTAGCAAACTGCAGAGGAACCAGTTAATAGTCCCTTAAAAGAGATGAATGCTTTCTCCTCTGACCCTAAACTCTGAAAGAGGGAGTCATTTTTTTTTTCTTCTTTCTTTCTTTACCAGAAGGTGCATTCACTTGCCACAGACAGAGAGACATAGGGAAAGACAGAGAGGGAAAAAGCACCCCCAGTGGGGACTGGTCCAATCTGTCAGAATTAGGGGCACACACACACACACACCCACACACACACGAGCACACCTGGCATGGTTCTCAAGCCCCTAAAGCCAGGACTGAATTCATGGTCAGTTCATGTGGGATCTGACTGCCTTAATTACTAGGCTATGAAACCAGCCCTCATTTTCTTCTTTTCAGAGGGACAAAAGCATACTAGCTACAGAATTTTTAATTAACAGGCTATTAAAATTAAGTTGTTCTATATTTTCATTTTCTCAATCCCCAGAGTTGGGACCGGCAGTTGGCATAATGGCTATGTCCACTGGATTCCCATGTAGTCGACTGCAGTTCGAGTCTCGGTCCCAGTGGGCTTAAACTCATGCCAGGCGGGAACCAGCAGTTAGTGTAATGGCTATGTCGCTGGACTCCCACGTAGTCGACTGTGGTTCGCGTCCCGGACCCAGTGGCTTAAAACTCACGCCAGGCGCGTGTGCGTGCGTGCCCAAGATCCCGAGAGGAGAATGGAGGAGAAGGGATTGCGGCGTGACCATCCCCTCTGGGGGGTGATTTCTCGCTTTCTGTCTCTATGTCTCTCTCTGTCTGCCTGGCGATGCGCACGCGCCCTATAGCGAAAACCTCTCCAAAAAAAAAACTCATGCCAGGCGCATGTGCATGCCTGCCCAAGATCCCGAGAAGAGAATGAAGGGAGAAGGGATTGCAGCAGGCCATCCCTCCTGCAGGGTAATTTCTCACTTTCTGTCTCTCTGTCTCTCTCTGTCTTTCTGGCAAGTGCATGCGCCCTATAGCAAAAACCTCTCAAAAAAAATCCCCAGGGTCATGTAAAATATCCAGTCACCTTCAGTTGTTAATTCATACCTGTTTACTGCTGAACGGACAGTGTTCAAGCCCAAATTGTTCCTCAATGTCTGGCAGCCTATGACATCTTTGCAATAGTTGGGGTAAGGGGATGCTTAGCATGTCTGGAATCCTAGCTGGAACCTGGTATCTCATTCCCTAAGACACACTACTCCTCCTTCCTTTCTGAGCTTCTCCACCTCAAAGGTCTTAGCCAGGGACCTGTACATGCATGTGAAGGAGAAAAGTCAGCACTTAACTGACTGACTTATCCACCTTCCCAGTAAGGTGCTCTCCACCTTGGCATGTGATGTATGATCAATATAAAAAGAAAACCAACATAACTCCTGCTGGAGGTAGAATATTTGATAATATGTGTATGATGTGAAACTGTGCACCTGGAATAATTGGTTTGTAGTTAAAAATTCCAACATAAAGGAACACATAAACAATGTAGGGAAGACAAAAATCATACCCCTACCCTCTCGGGTGTTTCTTTTTTGGCAGGGCTTGAGAACCAAACTGAGATAAGGTAGATCAATGATAGAAAAAGTATGAAAATTTTGGGTTGTCAAAAAAGTCATGACCTAGTTTTTTCTATGACCTATATTTTTACAGACAAAAAATAGTGCATGATTTTTCAAATAACCCAATAGTGTAAGTTTTAGGTGCATGAGAACTTCTTAAGAAGATGAAGACCCAATGCCACAGATAGAGTTGAACACTTATGTATGGAATTGGTCAGAGTAGTAAGTTACAATCATGTGACAAGGTGCAAGGCTTGGGCTAGCAATAGAGCAATAACTAGTAAGTTAGGAGTTGGTTTAACAAGGTTTGTTTGAACAGATCTCCTTCAGCCTCAACTTCTCATCCTTGATAAGAATGGGCATTTTCTCGGGACCAGATGAACATCAATGGTTACATTGCTAGACTCCACACATAGTTGACTGCACTTTGAGTCCCAGAACCAGCAACTTAAAACTCACGCCAGGTGCATGTGCACATGTACCCCAAATCCCAAGAGTAGAATAGAAGAGAAGGGATTGTGGCATGGCCATCCCCTCTTGGGGTGACTTCTTGCTTTCTGTCTCTGTCTCTCCAGCAAGCACACGTACCCTATAGCAAAAATATCTAAAAAAAAATAATAATAATAATAAAAGAATGGCATTTTCTCTCTAGTATAAAGAAAACACTTTTCACATGAGAATTCATTCTTCTGCTTTTAAGAAACAGAATAATGATCAGAATGATCATCTTGCATCACCAAGTTTTCAAGTGTCTAACTCAAAATACCCAATAAGCCACAGTGGCTTATTTTAGGGTGACAAGTTCTTGATTTCTTCAACAGGAGCACAAAGCCACACTCATATGCACACACATATCCAGCTCAATGAATTTTAAATGCCTTGATTTCAAACACTGGCCATAACAATGCCATTCTGGGCCAGTCCCACAAAGATTGTGCATAGGAAACCAGATCCCATGTGGGCTGACCACTGTTTGAATTCCAGCCCAAGTGGCTTAAAACACGTATCAAGTGTGTGTGTGTGTGTGTGTGTGTGTGCGCGCGAACGCACACACATGCCCCAAATCCTGACAGGATTGAGACAAAAGGGATTACCACATGACCACACTCCATTGGGCATTGCTTTCTCTCTCACTCTGATTTATTTTATGTGTACTCTGGAAAAAAAAAAGTTTAAAGTGCTATTACTAAAAAGACCACAGATACATTAAAAGAAAGAAGAAAGAGAGAGAGTGAGAGGGAAACAAAGAAAGAAGGAAGAAAAAAGAAAAGGAAGCAAGAGAAAAAGAGAAAGAAAGAAAGAGAGAGAGAGAGAGAGAGAGAGAGAGAGAGAGAGAGAGAAAGAAAGAAAGAAAGAAGGAAAGAAAGAAAAAAAGAGAGAAAGAAAGGAGAGAGAAAGGAAGGAAAGAAGGAAGGAAGGAAGGAAGGAAGGAAGGAAGGAAGGAAGGAAGGAAAGAAGGAAGGAGAAAAAAAGGAAAAAAAAAGGGGGAGAAGGGAGATCGGAATTAAAAAGGAAGGGAGGGCAAGGAAAGAAGGAAGAAAGCACCACAGATACAAGATACTCAGATGGAAACAATAAGAGCTCTTCTTTATAACAAAAATAAACAAAACAAAAACCCTCAAGCTCCAAAGTAAGAAGATATCCAACATATTCATCTTGTGACATACAAACAATTGTGGAACAACTGAACATGGTAACTGTCTCATACACATTGCATTGGATTTAGTAGTCATATAGTCCCACACTGAGACAGAACAGAGTGATAGTGGAATTCATCATCTATTCATTATATTTTGTAATATGTATAAAGCAAAAAATAAGGAATTCACATTTTAGAGTGTGTGTTTAGTTATTTTCCAAATATAAACTTCTCATACATTAAAGATATCTTGAAGATACGAATGTATACTGTTATTTGTTATATATAGATGCATGAACCAGGTAGACTTTTGAGTATTCAAAGTGGGCCCAGCTAGGAGAGCAACTCCTTCACTCAGAGTTCTGTCTGGTTCTGTACTATAGTCTTATATTTGCATGCACATTATTTTGATAGACCCGTACACATAAATTCAGGCATCTGGAAATTATACCCTAAATTAAAGACAGAAAGTTGACCTTATTTTGCATGCCAACTCCAATTCATTGATGTGGTCGTGTGGGTATTTGTGTTGAGAAGAATTCAGATACTATGTCTGGGTACAATAGCAAAGACAATAGCATGATTCATCGTCTTCCATGGATAAAGATGGGGGCTGTGGGAGCCAGCTGGTGGCACAGCATAAGTACAGCATAATGCTCTATGGAGTGGACCCACATGGGAAGTTGACAGTTCAAGTCCAGAGACCTAGTCAAGTGCACTCATCACACATGTGCCCATGACCCAGGCTGACTTAAAATTGGAGGTGAATTGTAGCATCTAAACCCTTTCCAAGATGTATATCTTTCTCTGTCTCTCTTGTTCATTAAAATAAAAATCACCAAATAAAATAAGGACAGTGGCAAGCATGGGGGTCTTCATTTGCTATCTCTACTTCAGATTCCATCAGAAATTCCAAGCTTGGGTACGTTACTAACTAGGGGAGTGGTTTAGAATTAATGAAATGTATGTATATATATATCCAGTGTGACAAAACATATTAAAAACTCATTATTGCATAAATTTTTTATTTTACTCTATATAATTTATTTTGGAAATTATAAAAGAAAGAGAGAGCTTTTGTGTTTGGCAGAAACAAGGTAATGCATTTTAAAACTTGAGAAATGCCTACTCTAGTCCATCGATTCATAACTAATTTCCTTCTTCCACTTTGGCCAGTTAATGAAGTTCAGTCTAACAAACATTAATTGAACACAATATGTGCAAGCTGGACACTCTGGGGAGTTACTCACAATATAAAGCTTATAATTGCCAAATAAATGCACATATCATTGTATTTTTTTCATCTTGTGAAACTGAAATTAAATGGCTTCCTTTTTATCCCTCCTCCCAGACCCTGCCAACCACCAATCTACTTTCTACTACTTTCAACCCCTAATATGAATAGAATCATATAGTAGCTGTTGTTTTGTGACTGGTGTATTTCACTTAGCACAATGTCCTCAAGGTTCATCCATGTTATAGCATAAAACAGGATTTCCTTCTTTTATAAAGGTTGGATAATATTCCATTATGTGTTTATTCATTTATCTGTTGGTGGGCATTTTGGTTGCACTGACCTCCTGGATATTGAGAATGATGCTGCAAATGAACATGGGTATGCAAAAAAACTCTTCAAAAACTCTTCAATATATTGTTTTCCTTTTTTTTTTTTTTTTTGAATCAGTGCCCAGAAGTTGGAACTGCCAAACCACATTGTAATTCTATTTTCTTTTTTTTAGGGATTCCATACTGTTTTTCATGGCAGCTGTACCATTTTATATTCCTATGAACAAGGCACAAGGTTTCCAATTTTTTCACACCCTCACCAAAATATGTTATTTTTCAGGTTTTGTGTTTTATTTTTTGTTTTTATACTGGCTATTCTAACAAGTGTCAAGTGATATTTTATTTGGTTTTGATTTGCATTTTCCTGATGATGAGTGATGTTGAATATCTTTTCACATTGCTGTTGCCCATTTGCATTTCTCTTTGGAGAAATGTGTATTCAGAGTCCTTCGTCCAGTTTTTAATGGAATTATTTTTGGTTGTTTTTGAGTTATAGGAGTTTTTTATATATTGTGTATATTAGCTTTTTATCAGATATTGCTTTAAAAGTATTTTATCTGTAGATTATCTTTTTCACTTTATTTATTGTTTCTTTGCTCAAAATTTTTCAATTTGATGTAATTTCATTTGTCAGGGGTTTTTTCTTGTATTTTTGATATCATGTTGAAGAAATCATCACCAAATTCAAAGACAGGATGGTTTTTCTTTGGGTTTGTATCTAGAAGTTTTATAGTTTTGGATCTTAGATTTAGATCTCTAATCTGTTTTGTGTTCATTTTTTGTATATGGTGGAGAGCCCAACTTTATTTTTTGTATGTGCATATTTTATTTTCCCAGCACCAGTTTGTTAAAGATACTATCCTTTCTCCATGTTACATATTTTAAAGATTATATGGCCATAAGCATAAAGACTCTATATTATGTTCCATGGGTCTATCTTTCTGTCTTTATGTCAGTACCCATAAAGTTTTTATTACTGTAGCTTTGTAAAATCTTTTGAAATCAGGAAGTGTGATGTTTCCAGCTTTGCTTTTCTTTCTCAAGATTATTTTTTTTGAGATTACATATAAAGTTTACACAGTAAATTCACATATAAAGTTTAGGATTTTCCTTCTTTTAATTTCAGAATGAATGTGCTCTCATCAGAGAGATACCGAGAGAGGAGGAGAGAGAAAGAGAAAGAGACAGAGACGGGAAGAAAGGACACCCAGTGGAGCACAGTATACAACAATCCCTTCTCCTCCAGATCTCTGTATTTTGGAGATTTAGACCATACACGTATAGATATACCCAACATAATTTTTTAAGCTAACAGGGCTGAGACTTGAACTCCAGTTAGCCATGTGAAGCCCAGCTACCTTACCCAACTAGGATACACGAGGACTAGCCTGGGAGACTTTTGTTGTTTTTTTTTGTTTAGTCTTGGGTTTTTTTTTTTCCTATTTCTGCAAAAAATGTCATTGGATTTTGGATAGGGATTTATATTCAAATGTAGATTACCTGAGATAATATGGACACTTTAACAATATTAAGTCTTTTAATAAATGAACAAGATGTCTTTCCACTTACGTGTGTATTATTTAATTTCTTTCAGTAATATTTTATTGTTTTTCAATGTACAAATCTTTCACTTTTCTCAGTTAAATATATTCCAATGTATCCATTTCCTTTTAATGCTATTGTAAGTGGGATTTTTCTTAACTTCCTTTTTGATTTGTACATTGTTATAGCATAGAAGCACAATTCATGATTGCGTTTTAACTGTATAACATGGAACGATTACTAAATTTGTTTATTCTAACAAATTTCTTAAAGGAATCTTTAGAGTTTTCTACATACACATAAGAGAGAGTCATCTGCAAACAGACATAATTTTACTTCTTCATTTTTAACTTGAATGTCCTTTTATTTCTTTTCTTGCATAATTGAGTCTAAGACTTCCAATACAATACTAAATAAAAATGGTAAGAGTGAGAATCTTTGCCTCGTTCCAAATTCAGAGGGCAATATTTCACTTTTTCGCCATTGAATATAATGTTAGCTTTGGACGTTTCATATATTGCCTTTATTGTGTTGAGATAATTTTCTTCTATTCCTAGTGTGATACGTGCTTTTATCTAAAAGTGTGTGGAATTTGGTCAAATACTTTTTATACATCTGTTAAAATGATGTTTTGGGTTTATCTTCCGTTCTATTAATGTGGTGTATTGCACTGATTTATTTGCATGTGTCAAACCATCTATAATTCTAAGAATAAATCTCACTGGGGTCATGGCATATAATCCTTTTTGATGTGTTATTGATTTGGTTTACTAGTATTTTGTTGAGGATTTTTGCACTAATATACATGGAGGATGTTGATATATAGTTTTCTTTTCTTGTAGGATATTTGTCTAATTTTGGTATCAGGGTATGATGACTTTATAAAATGAATTTGGAAGTGTTTTTGTTTTTCAGAAGAGTTTGAGAAGAATTGTAGTTAATTATTTAAATGTTAAGTAGAATTATCCAAGTGAAGTAATCTGGTTCTGGGCTTTTCTCTATAGGGAGGTTTTTAGTTAGTGATTCATACTTCTTATTGGTTAAAGGGTTTTTTTTTTCTTTTTTTCATGATTCAGACATAACAGGACATACATTTCTATAAATGTATTTTTTTACGTTGCCCAATTTGTTGGCATATATTTGTTCATAGGAATCTTTCATGATTCTTCATTTCATAGCATCAATTGTAATGTATCCTCTTTTATTTCTGATTTTTTTTTTTCTTCCTGTAGAGCGTGGGCACACACTGGAGAGAATAAAGTAAAAAGTCACCCCTTAGACGGTAAGGCCATGCCACAGTCCTTCGCAGCCATTCTCCTCTTGGGATTTTGGGCACTAGCATGTTTTCCAAGCTGCTAGGTTCAGGACTCAAACCACATAGTCAGCCATGTTAGATCCAGCCACTTTAACCACCATGCTATCTGCTGGCCTATTTCTAATTTTTGTTATGTGAGTTTGCCCTCTTATTCTCTTAGTTTAGCTAAGGGTGTGCCAATTTGGCTGATATTTTTTGATAAGCTAACAGTTTAATTGATTTTCTTTTCTACTGTTTTTCTATTCACTATTCTGTTTCTTTTCTTCTTTAATCTTTATTTCCTTTCTTCTCTTTCTAACCCTTTAAGATAAAAAGTTAGATGGTTAATTTGAAACCTTTCTTCTTCTTGTCTTTCTCCTTTTTTTTAAGAGACTTTTGCTATAAAGGCGTGTGCGCAGTAGCCAGAGAGACAAAGAAGCAGAAAGCAAGAATTCATCTCCTGGGGGATAGCCATGCTGTAATCCCTTCTCCTCCATTCTCCAATAGGGACTATGAGTATGCATGCACACACACCCACCACAAGTTTTTAAGCCACTGGATCCAGGACTCAAAATGCAGTTGACAATGTGGGAGCCCAGCAACATAACCATTATGCCATTTACTGGTTCCTCTTTCTTCTTTATTTAACATTGTCATTCACCATTATGAACTTCACTAGTACTGGTTTTGCTGCATCCCTTAAGTTTTGATATGTTCCATTTTTCATTTTTATTTGTCTCAAGACATTTTTCTAATTTCCCTGTGACTTCTTCTTTGACCCATTAGATGTTCAAGAATGTGTTGTTTAATTTCAAGTTTATATATTTTTTTAAGAAATAACTCTGTTAGAGCCAGTTATTTCAAATATGACTGAAGGAAAAAAACAAATAAAGAATTTTTTTATACTCTTGAATTAGGGTAGAAAATCAGGCCCCTTTTACACAAGTGAATTTTAGTATAGTTGTATCTTGGGACTTTTGTCAAGAATTATAAATCCATATGAAGGGACGTTTCTCTCTAGTATAATTATCTAGATATTTGTAACATACCTAAGGTAAACAATCCCAGCTTTATCATTATTTTGTCCAGCTATAGTTGGTTCTATATTTCAGAGCCTATTCTCATCTACAATCTTGAATCAACAGTTTCTTAACCTGCTCAGATTCCTTGCTAACCATTCCTAACTGAGCATGGTCCTTGCCTGCGGCATTATCGTCTGTTCACTTATTTGTTTTTGAGAGAGAGAGAGATGGAGAATGGGAGGAAAAGAGAGAGAGAGAGAGAGAGAGAGAGAGAGAGAGAGGGATTTTTGACAGGATCTCTCTTTATCATGATGCTCATTTTTCCCATTAGTTAAGTATTTGTCACCAGCAAATGCCCACCACAACTGGCCTGTTTCGGTTGGACTGAGAACTGCACTCAGGCCTCTAGTGTAGCCTCAGCCTTCACTCATCTGTACCACCATGGCTGGGCCTAACACAGCATGATTTTAAGAGCTAGAGCTTAACTGAAGCTTATGGGGCTTATGGTTTTTGTCTACATTAGAGAATATGTTGACATATAATTTCCTGTATCTGTAGTCTAGAAGGAGAATAAAATAAATAAATTCATTTACCCACTGAATATATATGGTAAACTATATCCAATTTAACAGTCAAATAAAATTTTGAGCAAACCTGTGCCCATAGTCTAGAATGAGAAATAAGATAAGCACAGTATCTGCATCTAGGTAATTCACTTCTACACCAATTATACATAATGAATAATACCCAATTTGAGAGTCGAAATACTTAATGAAACATGCTTCTGCTACATCTGCTCCTTCTTTTGTTTCCCATTTCTCTCTGAGCAATCCATAGAGAAAAAGAAATATTTTTATAGTGATGGTAATGATACATCTAAATTTATTATTCCTATTTATTAATTCATTTGATTTTTATGCACTCTTTGTGAGAAAGGCAGGGTTATATCTTAGAGTAAACTCTCAGCCTATGTAGATTTAGTATCTGTGGTGTTTAGCTTTTGAAAGGAAGCCCTAAATACTGTGACATGAAATCACTGGCAGTTTGCTGAAGAAGATAGATTTCAACAGTATTCCCTATAAGTCTGGCTTGGTGGAATGAGCAGAGAATGCTAGAGATTGTGAGAGACCCTAATTGAGAGTAAATATCCAATGCCCATGAACACAGCTGTTCTATTCTGCAGTAGAATTCACAACCCTGATGAAGGCATGAAAGTTCAAGAGGAAGTTCTCATGAATGGCAAGATGAGGATATGAAAATTCACAGAAATAACTGAGATCTAAAAAAAATACATGCTTTCCGAAATCTTGTCATACCATAGTGTAGTAAGACTTGACCCAGAATCTTAATACAACGACTTGATGAAAGCACTTTTTACTTTATGAGCTAGTCTCATTGTGTTCAAAAAAGACCCCAATCAAACTCAGTGGTCTAAATTGAACACCATTCTGGCCGTGGGTAGATCAATTAAATCCAGATAACATTATGGAACAGGGATCTGACTACAACCCAGGACACAGACTCTGGAGAATACTAGCTCCATAGAGTGGAATGAAGTCCTCATTTCTTAAAGTGAGAGAAAGAAGATTAGAAAAAAAGAGTGTCATGGGAAATTATAACAAAATTTTGAGGTTTATGAAAGCCAGGATACATAGTTGGCCAGAAATTTACCAGATGGAAGAAGGTGTATATACAAGGAAGTTAGAGACATACCATGGGCAGAAATCCACAGAGAATCGCTTCTGAGATAACAACTGAATAACAAAGTCTATCAGTTGGGTCTTATTTCTCCAGTGATATGGAAAGAAATAACTCTAATTCATATCTAATATTAAAGTGAGTTTTAAAATAGAAGTTAAGGTCAGCCTGTGGCCTGGTGGTTAAGCAGCTAGATACCAAACGGCAACCCAGCAGTTTGAGTACTGAGTCCTGCAGCTAAAAAATTGTGCCAGCAGATGGTGTATTGGTTACATCATTGGACTCCCACATGGCCAACTATGGTTCAAGTCCCAGACCCAGTGGCTTGAACTCACAGTGGGTGCATGTGTGTGTGTGCTCAAGATCCCAGAAAGAGAAAGGATTGCTGTGTGGCCATCCCCCTGGGGGGTGATTTCTCACTTTTTTTTCTCACTGTCTCTGTTTCTCTTTCTCTCTCTCTAATGAGTGTACATGCCCTAAGGCAAAAACTCCTAAAAGAAAGGGGGAAAAAATGCCAGATGTGTGTGTGCGCACCCAAAATCCCAACAGAAGGGAGAAATGGAGAAGGAACTGCACTATGACCATTCCCCACAGGGAGTACTTTCTCACTTTCCATCTCTCTGTATCTCTCTCTGGTGAACGCATGTGCCTTCTAGCAAATTAAGAAATAAATAAAATAAATAAATAAATAAAAGATAAACGGAAAATCACTTGGAAAATATGTACATATAACATATATCTTATATATTATTTACTATATAGTATGTGCATTATATAAGATATATCTATACATATCTTACTGACCTTAGGATAAGTAAGATTTTTTTAAACAGATATAATAAGCCAAAATATAAAAGGCAAGATTCATTGACTTCATTTTAATTAAAAATTCTAAGTTATCAAAATGCTCCATTAAAAAAGTGAAAAGACACGGGGCCAGCAAATGGTGTAATGGTTACGTCGCTGGACTTCCATGTAATTGACTGTAATTCGAGTCTTGGGCCCGGCAGCTTAAATCTCATCTGGGCACATGTGTATTCATGCCCAAAATCCCAGGAGGAGAATGGTGGAGAAAGGATTACAACATGATCATCCTTCACCACCCCTCCTGGGGTGATTTCTCGCTTTCTGTCTCTCTGTCTCTCTCTGTTTCTCTGGTGCGCACATGCACCCTATAGCAAAAACATTTCTCTTAAAAAAACAAGTGGATGCCGGCAGGTAGAGTGGTGGTTAAAGGCACTAGACTCCCACATGACTGATTGCAGTTCGAATCCCGGACCTGGCAGCTTACTTTCTCACTCTCTCTCTCTCTCTCTCTCACTCTGTACCTCTCTGGTCAAATTTAAATAAATAAAAAGGTAAATAAAATAATTCTTTAAAAAAATAAATGAAAAGTTAAATCACAGATTTATAGAGAAAATTAACAACATATATAACACAAAAAGAATTAGAATAAAGAATGTCAGAGGAATTTTTACTCATCAATAAGAAGAAAGACAATCCAGTTTTTAAAAAAACGAGCACTCAAAAGAAGAAAAAAATAAAATAGAAAAAGTGCTCACTTCCATTTAGAATCAGAAAAATGCAAATTAAATCAGTACCTAAAAAGCCAATTTATCCACATCAGACTAGCAAAAATGTAAATGTCAGATATTATCAAATATTGGCAAGGATGTATTGATAGAACGGGAATCTTGTACTACACAATAGGGCTTGCAAACAAGAATCTTTAGAAAATAATTAAAGATGATCTGACATTTACTCTCTTCTTCAACAATTAAAAATATTTTTGCAAACATTTTAGTTATTTGCTTTGTAAGAGTGTTTCCAAATACAGATGAGACTTACAAATTATATTTAAAAAGAGTGTTCCAAGACTCTAATGAACTGATCATGTGCCTGAGAACCCGGCCCCTAAAATGCACGTTGGGGGACCAGCAATTAGCGTAATGGTTATGTTGCTGGACTCCCATGTAGTTGACCGGGGTTCGTGTCCCGGTCTCGGTGGCTTAAAACTCATGCCAGGTGCGTGGCATGCGTGCCCAAGATTCCGAGAGGAGAATGGAGGAGAAGGGATTGCGGCAGTGGCCATCCCCCTGGGGGGTGATTTCTCACTTTCTGTCTCTCTATGTCTCTCTGTCTGTCTGGTGAGCGCACGTGCTCTATAGCAAAATCCTCTCCAAAAAAAAAATTAAAAAAAAAAAAATGCACATGGGGAACACCTCAGGGAGCCCACGTCTTTTCGGCATGGTGAGTCTGCTGTTCTTGCTTTGCGCTTTGCAGTAAAGCTTTACTTTATTTCAAGAAAAAAAAAAAAAAAAGACTAATGGTAGAGTTCATTGTACCACCCATTTTCCTCCCAGCCTTTAGTGTCCATTAAGTGGCCAGGATATAAAGGAAGGAAAGAAAAAGGAAAAGGGAATTGCTATTTTCCATGCGAGGCTCTGGAGCCTAATCCAAAGGTGCCTAGAGATTCTTCCTCTCCTGTGCAGGGCCACCCTGTACTGGGCACCAACTGACGTACTTACCACTGAAAGGAAGAGAATGGGGCTCGTCAGTGCCTCGACCTGCAGCAATTCCGGTAATGATATGGTTTGTCTCTATTCGGGTAGGTGGATATAGCCAGACAGTCCTCTCAAGAGTTAAGGTCTCCTGCTTTTAATCAGTAGGAGAAAAATACAAGAGGCTTTTTCTCTTCCTCATACAGTAATGGCAATGTTTTATTTTGGCTGAGTGAAGGCCCGCTAAAAGATTGCTATTTCTCCATTATTTCTGCCTCTGCACTGAATTCCCACAGCTCTCTGAACCACTAACAAGACATTTATCAGAGTTAGGGGGATACTGAAGGTTTCTATCCTGCTAAATGGTGGACCTTTTTTAGGGCATCTTCACATCTGCTATTAGGAGGCCTTGCAGGTAGTTGCACTAAATTGATGCTCTTTGACTTGAATCCATTCAGCAAATATCACAGCTCTGAGGAGTATGTCTAAATTACGGGGTCCCATGTCTAACTTTTTGCTAGTGAAGAGGAGCTTACCGGCAAGGGTTTTGAGTGGTGTGTTTCTCCTGGTGCAAAGGCCCTAAGGTGGAAGACAGCATCCTAGATTCTCAACTGAGTCTGAATTCATCCCTATGAGAATTACTCTTTCATAAAACTTCACAATCTTTTTAGCTTGTGCTATCTCTCCCATCTGGTAGATAATGTGAATGGCAACTAAATGTCCGATTAAATAATAGCACGTAACATTTTAAAGAGAAAGCCACCTGGAAAAAATAAAAAATAGTGGTCAGTGTATCTTCAGAAAACTCAGTGGTCATTGATACGCGTTCTACTAAATTGCTTTCCTACTTTGTGAGCTGTAGCTATGAGCTCACCAGGGAAAATGGGGTGCCTGGCTATTACCTCAGAATAGAATTAAGCAAATGGTGCCCTAATGGCTTAAAAGAATTAATAGACCTCCAACATTTGAGCCATTTCCTCCAGAGAAAAAAGATCCTTATTAATCTGGACAAAAGATTCATGAAAAGAAGGCAGGTATCAGGAGCGTTATCCTCGTTTTGGGGATGGAGCAAGCAAGGCAGAGGAAATTGAAATGACTGACCTTTGTCATAGAGGGAGACATGTGTCAGAGCTAATTGCAGAGACCGTTTGGGCTTCGTATTTTAAATTGTCACACTCTGGCAATTAGAAATCACTTACGCTCTCAGTGCTATATTAATTTATACTTAGATTCAAAGACTCGGAGACTATCATGGCTAAGGCAGCCGTAGAGGCCAACCTCTTCACTTTTCAGATGAGGAACGTGATAGGCAGAGTTGGGATAAAACTTACCCAAAGTCACATACATACCCCAAAGCAAATGTGGCTCTCAACGCAGTAGTCTTTCCTTTTGTAGCACTATATTTTAAATAAGAGGTGCTCGTTTTCATCGTTTCTTAATATGTTTTATAATAAACAGGTATCATATTCATTTTTAAAGTATATTACAAAGTTTTAAAATATGCTTGCCTCATGCCTCATTGTTTCCAGGATGGCTCGTGATATGATCATGTGTACCCAAAAGCATACATGAATACACATGCCACTACTAGGTGACATCCTCCTCAGACTATCTATAATATCCAGTGCAGACGATCATTGCATTAAAGACATGCATAAAGATTTATTTATGTGCCTGACACCCCTACCATAATGTTAGTCCATTGAAGATAGAGGCTAGTCTTATGCAACTTTGTAGCCCAATAACTTAACCCAAAGTAAGCCCTACTGAAAAATAAATTATGTATAACCTACCCAGTGCAGGACAAACATTCTGTAAATGATCCCTGGCTATATTTGAAACTAATTAATGTTTTAAGTGGTTTAATAAGCAACATAGCCAGAAAAGGAGTTCTAAAAGAATTAAACAGAGAACACTGTCTCCTCTGTCTAACTCAAGGAAAGAAGCATCCTGTGGTTTGTCAAGTCCAGCTGCTCCATTGGGTGTGGAATCCTAACACATTTTCTAGTCGTTATTTCATTACTCATACCTGGGTCCTCCCTCGCTCCACTCACCGATTGCCTACAAGCAAACGAAAAATCCTTCCCAGGACCCTATTTCCCACAAACTACTCTTCTATCGTCCTCTCTTTTACTCCTAAACCTACAGTGATCTTACTCTGGGTTGCTACTTATGGAGTGTAGTTTTTCTTCCTCTCCTCTCTGACACATAAATGAAAAAACGAGGTGAACGAATGAGAACCTCAAAGCCTATGTTTGTCCCGTTAACCCCACGCACTAACTTGTCCACGAAGGCAGGGACCTCAACCTGTCTCAGTGTGTTTCCTGAACACTTTCAGGTCTCCTTGGCCCTTAATCTCTTCATTCACTGCAGCCCTTTTTATTTTCTAGAAGTAAATACTGGACCTTACTCTCTGAATTCTACCCTATTGTTGACTCTTACTTACATTTTGGGAAGTTGAGTGGGGCTAGAGGGGGTAAGATGGGCAGAAGGCTATCTAGCCACTGTGGTGAAAAAAAACAAAAAGCCTTATATAGCCCCGTTCCCAGGTATGTATGGCACAGGCTTCTCCTGGCAGATTTCTTGAAACAGTTGGACCCAGCACCACCACAATGAGATTAGGAATTAAACCTCATCAAAGCAAAAGAAGGAAATAACAGAGAGGGTGAAAATTCAAGAAATTGATTCATAAGTTTAGAAAGTCCAACATGTATTCCCACGTACCAGTGGAAAGTTTCCCCATCATCCTGCCTCCCAGTCAAGCTGATGGCTTCCAAAGCTGTTCTGTGGTACTCAGGCATTCCTGGGTCCCGCAGACCTTCTCCCAGCTTCTCTTAGGTCTTTTTCCTGCCTCTTTCCACAGAGCCCAAAGCTCCCTCTGTTCTGACTATATCCGTCCTTCTGAGATGTCAGGCCCTGGGGCCATCTGTTTTAGGCTTTGAGCTTTTCTCCAGGATTTTATAAATCCCAGCACAGACACTGGGATGGCCAAGTAAGTTACCATGGCCTTGGGGAAATGTCAACAATGGAATGC